>JAKTQD010000016.1:0-289645 GCA_030579255.1 Kazachstania psychrophila | reverse complement strand
TAATCTCTAGATTTTGAAGTGCTGCAGCAGCCACTGTTTGATCGTACTTTACCATACCTATGTATGGCTTAATGTGTACTGCAAACTCATTCAGCAAGTCAGAATCAGCAAATGACATCCACATTAATAATTTTAACTGCAATTGCTTCATTCGGCTTGGTACCATATTGGAAAACTAAATCTGGTACTCTTGTCCTTGAGAATTCCTTAGCAAAACGTTCAGGTTCCTCGAAAATATCTACAATTTCAATGTCCAAGTTAAAGTTCATAACTAAGCTGGCAAGAGTATGTGTTCTTGGAAATAGTTTGGTTGCATACAAAATGGTTTTGGATTGAGAAATTTAATTATTGGATTAAAGTATCTCTCAGTTTTATATTTTTGTTAAATATAATCTTGTAACATGAAATATATATATTGGAAGTTTAAAATCCAGACGAGATAGTTGTAATTTATATACAATTGGGTGCTGATACACCCATTAAAATACTCGATATTATTTATTTATTATTCCTGTAGATGTTATAAACCATTAGGTAATCTATGTTAGTCAAATAACTGTTTTAGTATGATACACTCTTTCCTTTGGTGTGATTAGTGCATAAATCCTGAAATTATATTATTGTTAATAACTGTCCGAAATATTAAGAAACAAAATATAATACAGATGATATTACAACATTTTCATCTTGCAGCATATCCAAAAATGGACATTATAATTGTATTGTTATCTAATAGCGCCATTGGTAATGTACTTTCAATTAATTTATTACTTCTTAATTGTAGCAATCAAGTATTATATCTGACTAATTATCTACTTTTTTAACTGAAATTTCACTTTTCATTACCTAAGATATGTTATGTCGCCCGCCTTATGTAAGGCAGAACATATCGAGATATCTCTTCTAGTTGAGATTGTAGATTAAGATAACATCTGTCAGAATTTTTAATAAGGCAACATATCTCACATAATTAATCATGTACAATATATAATAAATGTATCTAATACATGTAACTTAACTCCAATAATATTTAAATGAATCACGTATTATATCCCAGGATTTATCCTTTGCTGATTACGAAAGAAGATAATAAGAGCATTTGTTTCCGATGAAATCAGAAGTTAAAGAAGTGCCACATATTGAAATAGTCGCACAATAACTGAGAAGCTGCCTGATAGTGGATTAATTGCTTGGTTACAGGTACTTGGTTCTTTTTTCTTGATATTTGATACTTGGGGCCTACTAAACAGTTTTGGCGCTTATCAAACTGAATATGAAACAGGTAATTTATTTCATAAATTTTCATCAGATATTTCTTGGATCGGACACATTCAGACCTACTTACTTCTGTTAGTTGGTATTTTGACTGGACCATTATTTGACATGGGTTACTTTCGAGGAATGCTGATTGTAGGCTCATTTTTGACTATTTTTGATGTAGTGATGAACAGCATCTCAACAAATTATTACCAAGTTATGCTTTTCCAAGGTATATGTGTTGGTATTGGCATGGGTATATTATTGGTCCCTAGTCTCGTGGAATGTGTATCATATTTTGAGAAGTACAAAGCTTTTGCACTTGTTTTAGCAGCCAGTGGTGGGTCAATTGGTGGCATTATTTTCCCAATTATTTTTAAATGTTTAATACTACGAATTAGTTTCGTTTGGACATCCAGGGTTGTTGGTTTGATATGTTTTACTACTCTTTTAGTTACAATTTTGGTATTGAATCCAAGGGTACAACCCAAATTGAAGAGAAAGATATTATTATTGTCGGCATTTAAGGAACCAGTCTTTACATTTTTTAAAATTGGACTTACATGTTCTTTTATGGGAATATATATTCCATTTTTTTACATATCGTCCTATGCTGCTCGAATAGCAGGTACTCGAAGGGATTTAAGTTTTTGTATGTTGAGCATAGTAAATGCTAGTTTAATTGGATACATTTTTATAAACTACTATTATGATAAATTAGGTTCGTTGAATGTTATAATATTTTTTCTCTATTGTTAGTGGAATCCTAGGTTTATCATGGATAGGTATTAACAATACAGCTGGGCTGATAGTGTTTTGTATACTTTACGTAATAGCTTCTGGTACTGTCGTTTCTTTACCACCTTCTAAAATTTCAAGTATCACTAGAGATATTGGTGAAATTGGTAGTAGAATGGGGACATATTTTTCTTCGCAGGTTTGGGAATATTAATTGGTAATCCCATCACTGGTTCACTAATAAATATTGAAGAAACTTCATTTTATAAGGCACACACATGGGGTAGTACGTCTCCTTTAGGATCTGTTCTATTTTTTATGGCTTCCCAATTTCATAAACATAAATATCCTATTACGTATTGCTAATATCAATGTTTAATAATTGTAGAAACCTCTTTGTAGTTTTATTTTTTGAAATTTGGCTGCATAGATCATGACTTGGAATATAATATACCTAACCATAGGGATAAAATATTCTTTATAACGATAAATGTCGTCAAATACCAAAACAATACTAAAACTTCTCTTTTGGTTATTGTATGACTATAGTAGGGAATCTCTTTAAATTTTCTTGTAAAATAATCTTATATCTTTAAGGTCACATGATGTTCTACTGGATTATTATCAATAAAAAATCGTTAATTGAAATTAATAACTTAAAGGCCGAGTGAACATTATGAGAAGATCTCTTTTTTTTATATACAGTTCTACATCAAAGGAATAAATTCATTATATGGAAGTCAAATTATATATACTTGACTTATCTACTAAACCAATCTAATTTTAATGTCAACTATGAAATGGAGGATAGAGAAGCATAAAGAAAAGGAACAATATAAACGGAAGAAACCCACTAAATCATGTATCTTTTGTCGAAAACGTAAACTGAAGTGTGATCGTCAAAAGCCTCTTTGTTCCAGTTGTGGTTCTAGAAACATTACCGAATGTAGATACTCTGATGACGTACAGTTTGCAATTAAAGAGAACTATTCACCTGTTAATGTTAGTAAGGGTAATCCATTTCGCGAATATTACTACCTAGATTGCAAAGACACTGGCAGACGAATACTATACGGCCCTACATCAGTAAGAACTTTTGTAAAGAGAAATAACTGGGGCTTTATGGAAAAATATGAACAACTGTGGGATAAGGTGAAAATAGAAAGAAATAAATGGAAGCAGTTAAACCCAAGAATGCTACGACATGAATTAGATGTGTTCGAGCTACCACTAGAATTAGATTCACATGGTGTTATTGATGAAATTTGTAATGTATTACCCACATACGAGCAAATGTTACAGATTATCGAAACATTTCTTTCATCATCCAATTCAGAATTATATGAGGTCAATGATATTTTTGATAAAGAGAAAGTATTGAAAGATTTCCATGACTCTTTCGTGCCAGGCAATGTCAATATCAATTTTAACAACGAAAGACCAATTATAAAATTAATCCCTCAAGGAAAGAAGAATTACTACAAGATTGGTGTAATAATAATGATGGTTATATTGGTACATTATCGTGAATTTGTTCCAATTCCAATGGAACGCCTATTGATATTTTTAACAGGTGTATCAACATCTAAAGTTTTCTATATAGAAAGACCCCAATTTGTTTTGTTACGATGTCATTACAGATCTATATACCTTTCTGGTGGCGACGATTCGCATTTATTAGCATTATCAGATGAATTAACAAGCACGGCGCGTTCGATGGGGTTACATTTAAACATAAGAGTCCTATACAAAGGACAAGAACATGTTGTAGGTAGAATTAATTCCTTAGAAAACCTATGGTCCCGAATCCTATTGATTGATTTTATAGTATCCATGCGGATTGGGAAGCCCTTAAATATTAATTGTTCTGAATATTATGACTTCGATGAAAATAATTGTAGTTATCAGATATTGGCACAGAATTCCAATATCAATAAGTTTGGTACCAATATTTCTGCTTCAAATGAGGCTACTGCAAATTCACCTGGCATCGAAAGATTATATGAAACAGACAAATCATTTCATGGAAAATTAAGAAGGATGTTAAACACATGCAGGCCTATGCTATCTGAGTTTTATAGAAAGGATTTTATCCCAGATCTACTCAAAAACTCACAAATACTAATAAAGTTCGTTGAAGAAGAAATGTTTCCAATAAATAATTTTACCGATACAATATTAATTAGAGAAATTCCACATAGCGAATTTAGATTGCTTAGTGTTATATTGACACTACTTTGTATCAATTATTCCTTGACTTATGTTATTATTAATAAACGTTCACTGACATTAAGAAATGGTTCATTTCAAACATTCCTCATATCCTTTGCATTTGTTCAAACTTATATTAATAGAGCATATGAGATGGATAACTTAAAATTTCCAGAGATGTTCCTTGACACTTGCAAACACCTTCCACCACATCTATCAGCAACATTATCTGTAGGAAGAGGTTTAATATCGCAATCTTTAACATATTTTCATGCCTTTTTATATTTAAGAATCACTTTATTCGAGAACGGTGCATTGTTAACTCATGAAGATTATGTTGAAGATTGGCCACTGGACAGTTTAAGACCTCTAAACGATAGAATCCTTACTTTTCGTACTATATTTAGAATGTATTGCAAGATTTTTGATGGATTAACCAGAGATAGACGTATCATATTTAGGGCATCATCTTTTGTTATCTTATTGTCATTGGAGAAGGTTTATAGAACAGTCCTTGAGCAAGCTTTGGAATCCAGAAGGAGGATAGAAACATCATCTATCCTTAATAAAAAAAATATCACGTCCCTTTTTAGTAGTGATGAAAATGGATCTGAATTTCCACCAACTAGTACTTTGATTAATTTGTTGCAACAGCAACAAGAACATTCGCTATCACTGGACCATAAATTAAACCAAAGTAGTGCTAGCAACCTCAAGGAGAATATAAAGTCAGTGAATGATATAAAAATAGATCAGATCGCATCATCTATTCTAGACACTACAATCCAATCACATAAGTCTGAGAAAGCAATTGACCAAATGTTAGCTGATGAATTTTGGACTAATTACAATAAAGGTTGGGAAGATTTATTAACAACTGATCCTAGCAATTTTTTTGTTGACTTATGAATAAAATGAGCTCACTATTAGTGTAATTAATACATAGGAGTCCGATATAACTATCCAGAGAATATTTAGTAATTACCATATTTCCTATTGATATATTTTAAATGAAATAAATCACTGATGTGATAGAGGAATGACTATTATTAGTTTATGAGGAGATATATAGGAATATTAAATTCTCTATTTATTATATATTATGACTAGTATGAGTATGGGATTATATTAATTTTTGAAATGCTTACATATATGTTTGCATTTAGTCTGATGGTAACTCTTCTTCTTCAATTGGCTTTATTTCACCATGTTCAGAGTTGAATAGAATAATACCATTTTCTTTGGCGTTTCGTCTTTCATCACGCTTGTAGAAGTATAAGACAACAAAGGTCCAAAGCGCTAAACAGAATGCTGATGAAGCAGTGAATGTAAAACCTTTTAGATATCTTGGAGCCTCGGACGTTGGCCAAACTAAAACACTAATCCATGCGGTAGATGTTTGGGCCATTATATTCATTGTCACTAAAGTAACAGCTCTTGTTTGAGAATCTTTACGACAAATATCATTTTGCCATGAATATAGAACAGGGGCCATAGCCCAACCGAAACATTGTAACATGAAACCAAACCATTTAGTGCCTTCGGAGACATCCCAAGCAGCTAATATGGAATTACCGATGATGTTGAAAACTTGAGTAAATATAATTGCAAACCAACGAGAATGAAATTTATCAGCAATTAAACCTGTGACCATTAAATAAACCATACCTAGACCTGGAGTAATCATAGATAATTGATTAATCTTTGGAACGGAATATTTTTTAAGAGATTTTAGCCATAATAAATATGCACCAGAAGAGACATTACTGTCATTCCAACAGAAGATATTCCATAACGTTAGAACGTAAATTTTCCAGTCAGAGAAAATGGTAATCCAAACTTTCTTGTCAAATACCTTAGTTTTGAAATCATTCTTACCAGTATTATTCTTTTTTAATCTCTTTCTAGACAATCTAATTTCATCGTCAGTTAAGAAGATAGAGTAACAGTTGTGTGGATCACCTGGTAATACGTAAAAACCAATAATACCAACTACAACAGAAATGATAGCATCAATGATGAAGTTCCATCTCCAACCGGATAAACCGTTAACACCATCTAATGAGGAGAAGACAGCGGATTGTATACCACCTGCTGATAAAATACCAATATACTGACCTAAGTAGTAGAATGCAGAACGACGAACCATTTCATCATGTTTGTAGAAACAACCGAATAAATATTGATATGCTAAGTAACTTGGAGCTTCAAATGCACCAATGAAGAATCTAATTGCTTTTAAATGGGGAACACTGTTAACATAAGCCTCACCAACAGTAAGAAGGGACCAACATAAATCTAATATAGGTAGTACGTAGTTTAATGGAACTCTGTTTAAATAGAAAAGGAAAGGTAATTGGAAAATAATGTTACCAACAGTGAACATAACTTGGGTATGAACTAAATCATTACCCTTAAATCCTAATTCTTCTTTCATACCAGAAACGTATGCATTGTTTAAATTGACAGTATCTAAATATTTGATCCAGTAAGCTAAACATGAGTAAAGCGCTAGCAGGATATCTAATTTCAATAACAATTTTTTTTCCTCATAGGTATCACCAGCGCTAAACCAACTGTACCATTTATTCTGAGATTTTGTTTTTTTATTAATACGGTATTCTTGTTCATCAAAGAACTTATACCATTTTCTGTTAGCTTCATCTCTGTATTCGAATTCAATAGAATCATCTGAATACGCAACTTCTAAAACTGTTTGATCCTTTTCCGAAACAATTTTAGTTTCAGAATTAGTATTTTGAGTCTTAATATCATCTGAAATACTTTGGTCTGTAGTAGAGTCGACATCTTCAACATAATCCTCAACTTCTCTTCTAACAGGAATTAATCCCCATTTTAATCTTTTGTAAGGATCCAGAAATAACTCTTGAACAATTGGAGCAACCATATTGATATACTGTATGTATTATTATATTAATTATATTTCTTAATGATTTTAGTATTTATTACAAGAACTACAATAAAAAGTAACTATTCAATACCAAGTACTATCCTTTGTTTATATATGTTGAAATCAATGAACCTTCAAGAAACATATTTATTTCATACACACTTTTACATCGATGACTGAAAGACTTTCTCACTTCCACTAGTCCTGGGAATCTCTGTCATCCCGATCAGTTCATTACATTTTCGTCTAATTTGTCACTTCACAATACTTTTCCCTTCCAATTAAAACTGTGCGCTGTGGAAAATAAGATCCAGTAGGAAGAAAAGACCGAAACAGTGAAGCGCCACACCCCGTGACTTGTCACCTTTCTGATAAGAAAATTGTTCATAATGGAGTCATTAATTTCATGGAGTTGTTCTATAGTTCCCTACAATATAGGTGTATTGTCCATGAGTCTTTAAATGGCATTTATTTATATCACTTATTGTATGTTCTAGGTATTACTACTGTCAAAGTATTATTACTTTCTTTCTCACCGTATATCATTAAGATCACCGTTTTCATTTTAACCCTCCACTTTTCCAATTACGCTCTTTTTAAAGTTCTCTGCGGGAAAATAGTAGTCGACGGTTCGTCATTCCAATAAATGAGATTTGGATTCTTTTTTCACAGGAAAGCGGTTGACTCATGTAGATCTAAAGGAATAAATGTGTAACTGAAGGAAGAGGATAGTTATGTATTGACGACAGGAAGCTTAAGTAACGAAATTATGTAGACGTGACAGTTGTGTATGGTACAGCTGTGATATTTTTCACTTGAGTTTAATTGTTTATATTATGTTTGTTGATGACTTACGTGACATATTGTTATGCTAGTTTAAAACTGGATAGGTCTTGGAGTTGAATTTTAGTAGTAAATATTACATAATTTGTAGCGAAATTGAGTAATACTTAAAAACCCGAAAATAATAATTACAGGCAATTTTCGTGGCTCAAGAAATTCCATCTCTTGATACTATTGTTAATTATACGATTTTGAAGTTATAGCATCAAAGAACTTTTCGAAACAATTTTACCCATATTCTTCTTCTTCCGCTGATGACGAAGTCACTTATAGACAAAACCATCATTCTTACCATATAATATTTTGAGACCATAGATCATATTCAAAGTTACTGATATCGATCTGTCCACAGAATATATGGGTTGTAAGAGGGATGTCCAATATTATATTAGTGCTACCGCTTTAGTTGGTTTAGGTAATCCAAACGGTGCAGAGATCGATATGGCTAATGCTTGTAATAATACAAATAGTTTAGTTCCACAAATGATCTCTACTTTCTCTTCTAGCTACCTAGAAGAAATTGTGAAAGCTAATTCATTAGGCTTAACGGCTTCATTTTAACACGGTTGATGCTCCACAGGCTGGAAATAGAGAAATAGATCAAACATTTAAATTCTTCAATGAAAATAAGAAAGAAAGTCTGAAAGTTATGGAAAGCAACCAAAAATCTAATGGTACTTCAAAGGCATTATCCAAATTGATTGACACAGCTTTAACTTGGAAGGATATTAAAAGCTTCCAAACTTTAACTGATTTACCAATTATCCTAAAGGACGCGCAAAGGGCAGATGATTTTCTTAAAACTGCCGAATTTGGTTATAAATGTGTAGTGTTGTTGAACCATGGTGGTGGTCAATTACATTTCTCGGTTCCACTGGTTGAAGTACTAGCTGTAGTTCTGCCTATTTGAAGAAATAGTGGTCTAAATAAGATCTTAGATGTTCCAATAGATGGCAGTATTTGTCGTGGTGCTGTGTATTCTAAAGGCACTATGTCTAGGTGCAACAGGTGGTGGTATCGCTAGCCCACGCTTTTATATGCCAATTCAGTATATGGTCAAGCGGGTGTTGAAAAAGTATTCGATATTCTAAATAAGGAATTAGATTTATCTATGGGACTATTAGATGTCATTAAGACGAGTAAATTAACCCAGATTTATTAGACTTCAAATGTA
Organism: Kazachstania psychrophila; assembly: GCA_030579255.1. Taxonomy (NCBI): domain Eukaryota; kingdom Fungi; phylum Ascomycota; class Saccharomycetes; order Saccharomycetales; family Saccharomycetaceae; genus Kazachstania; species Kazachstania psychrophila. Next base: position 280,511 of record JAKTQD010000016.1, on the reverse strand, counting down.
TCTACTGTATATCTAGCCCTGAATGTAGTCCATTATTTCACCACAATACTTTTTATGAATCGACCGCAAATATTTCAAGTATATTATTTGCTACATAGTATATGTTTATGAATTTTAATGAATATCAATAATCACACTCTCATACTATTTAAGATCTTCCAAAACGTAATTGTAGAAGTAAATTTAGTTTTATAAATGTGATAGTTAAAGGGTATCTATGATATACATGAGCTAAATTGATAAAATTACAGAAATTAGATAAATTATGGTAGCAATTACTATATGAACTGAATGATGCGATGCAGCATCAGAATATCCTAATATATGGGTAGAGCTTGTAGAAGTTTCTATAGCATTATTGTTGATGTTTTTTTGAAGTAAGGTTACAATTTTATCCATTGAAGAAATGATACTTTGTATATGTTTAATTGTTGTATGGAGTTTAGTGGAAACAGGTTTAGAAGAAGTGGTGTTTATATTTGAGTTGGATCCATTAATAGAGGCATTAATAAAGGTATGATAATTTTTAGAAAGGTCAGTAGTAGTTGAAGTAACACTGTTCAAGACAACTGGAGTAGCTGTTGATATATTGGTATATGTAATTTGAGTAACATTATTTGCCATCACTGCAGTTGGGAGAACTATTGACGATGTATTTGTGTATTTCGCAGATGTAACATTAACAAATCTAACAGACTCCAGTGAATTTGTGTCGTTCTGATATGCACTAGTATCGTTAGTATATGATATAGAACTAATATTTCTGAATAATGGCATTGCAAAGGCAGTAGTCTTGCTTGTTTGTACAAACGTTTTGTTTGAATAACCAAAATTAGAGGAGTTGAATATTAGTAGTGTGACATTAGAAAACTCAGCTCCTGTTTCAAGTGCAGTATTGGTTAGATTTGAAGTTACAGTACTTAAATTTCAATTTGATGAACTGTTAGCGATGTTCAGATTTGACAAATCTATTTCGATTGGGTGAGTTGAATTGTATAGAGGTGAGATTTGGGCTCTAATTTTCGTTATAGATGCATTTATTATTTGTAAAGCCCCTAAGTTAGAATTGACTATACTACTTGCGCTCCTGATAGGGAAAAGAGAAGCGTTTGGATAAATTGGTAAAAGGGCAGAGGCAACATTCAGGCAGAATAAAGATGAAAAATTAGTAGTAGCATATTTTAATTTAGTTGTATTCTATGGTGAGATTAATTGAATATTTCTTTATGGTTCTATTTTAATAAAATAATAGAATAAATATTAAAGAAAGCGTTAGTTGTCAAGGTAAAATAAACATATAGCTCAGTATTTATACTAAATTTAAGAGCTTTAGATTGATGGATTCAACTGATGTTGTTGATCTAATTTGATCTTGTTGACAATACCATTAACTTTCAATCCAATTGAGTTAATAATCGTGACTTTGACTATTCAATTATTAGTATTGAATTCATTTCAAGAATATTATCTTTTACAGATGAGATGGGAATTTTTAAACAGGAAACACAGAATCAGTGCCTGGAAGACGCATAATATGCACTGTCCAGATTAAGAAGGGCACTGTACTGATTTAACTAAAATCACGTAACCTAACACATATCTAACAAAACAAAATCATATTATTCCTTGCATTTACGAAGTTAAAACAGTTTTAATATGCGATGATTACAAACGTGTCCAGTTTCAAAATATAAAAAGATAGGAATGTGTTTGATAAAATTACGAAGTTGTTTCAGATTTTGTAAATAAGTTTTTGAAGGTATTTCCTACAATTGTTAGTACTACTGATTCGGAAACAAATACAGGTTCCAACAACTTCTTGAATTAGATCTGCGGTATTTCTTGAGGTGGGGGTCTATAGAAGATTCGATGACAGGTATAAATAACTTCGATGGGGCTGAAATGAAGAAAAGTGGCACATTCCTGGAAGGCTGCAACTTATGAAACAAACACTATAGAAAATACGGGAAAGCGCGTTTCGATGTCAAGTATGACAGATAGTAAAATATCTGAAACTGTAAATGTATGTCAAAATATTTGAGTTAACAATAGAGTTTGTTGTTGTTTAACCTGAGGTATTATCTTAAATTATTTCTAAATACAGAATATGCCGTCTTTCTCAAACTTGAAACATAATATGTAATCAAGAGCAACAGGGTATCTAAGGTAATAATACAAGGGTCGGTGATTTAAATTATCAGCACTTAGTTACCACGACAAATTATAGTCGAAAATACCAGAAGTTAAACTTTATAAATCTTCTAAAATTGGTAGAATATAGATGAAGCAATGTACACGCGTTAAGATAAGTATACCCACGAATAGTTTTGTTTATTCTAAAATAAGTACCTTTTAACTTCGCATGATTACTTCATTTGTCTTCCTGATAGAGATCTCATCATGTCAAAATGCGATAATTCATTTTATCAGATACATTCTTGGGTAAGAAACAATAAATAAAAAAAACGGCAACTTTGAATAAACATATCACGACATTTACTATACGTAGCATTCTTACAATATGCTGTTCTTACCAATTTTACATGGAGTATTTTAATTTAAAAGTGGAAGAAATTTTTTCCAAAAATAAATGATCTCTAGCGGGATCGAACCGCTGATCCCGGCGTTATTAGCACCGTGCCTTAACCAACTGGGCCAAGAGATCATATTTTATTGTTTTTTCCTAACTTCCTATTTTTATTCATCAAGATAACAATTGTCATGTGATTTCCACGAGAGTTCATTCTGTGAATCAAATAAACTTTATAATGTATCATTTTTATGTATTTTTTTAGATTATAGTACAAAGTAGTAAGATGGGATTGTTTATATCCATGGTTATTCAGCCTGAGGGTTACAATAGTTATATAAGTTGTTAATAGTGGAGGAGAAAGTCATTTTGGGTTGGAATACAAAGACACTGGATAATTTACCTCCATATAAGACTCTAAGTTCATTAACATCTAAAGTAAAAATATGCAATATACAAATTGTGTATTAAATAGTATATTGAATAGTAAATTGAATTCGAAGTAAATTGGTTTGATGTTGTATATATATTATATTACATATTATTTTTTTTTTTGTTTACGTTTTCACATATTTTAATGGTTTTGGCATTTAACGAATTTGGAAATTATGAATCTTGATCCAAAATAATAAAATATTATACTTCTTAAAAAGGGAAGATAATTATTCTTACACAAGTACCTTAAGCGATATATCTATAACACTATTGTTACTAGTGATATTCTTATCAGGATTTATAACGTCTAACCTAATATATTGTACTACTATTTGATAACGTACCGGTCGACAGATAGTGAAATTTTCTATTCACATATTGAAATATCAGGTAATATAAAGTAGAATCGAAAACGTAACATATAATTATAAGAAACCAATACCAAAGGGATAAAGGACATTTAATGAACCAACCTAAAGTAAGTTTGTACCAACCAGGCCAGATTGTAACCGTTGGCTCTCATCAGGTGAAGATCCTGAAGTACTTAACTAGTGGTGGGTTTGCGCAAGTGTATAGGGCTGAAATATCACCCTCCGATCCATACACCAATAGTAATATAGCATGCCTCAAAAGAGTTATTGTACCAGATAAACAGAGTCTAAACGCCCTAAGAGCTGAAGTTGAAGCAATGAAAATGTTGAGAAACAATCGTTTTGTTGTCTCCTATATTGATTCACATGCTGCAAAGACATCCAAGAATGATGGTAGTTATGAAGTTTTCATGATTATGGAATATTGTGGGAAAGGTGGTTTAATAGATTTCCTGAATACAAGATTAACAAATAGACTGAGAGAAGATGAAATCTTAAACATAATGAGTCAAACCACTCAAGGCATAGCTGCAATGCACTTGTTACAGCCACCTTTAATTCACAGAGATATCAAAATTGAAAACGTATTGATTGCAAACAATGGAGATTATAAAGTCTGCGATTTTGGTTCTGTCTGTGGTCCTATTAGACCTCCTAGGAATTTACAAGAACTAGAGTTTGTGAAACATGATATTATGAGAAACACTACTGCTCAATATAGATCTCCAGAAATGCTAGACCTATCTCGAGGATTTCCTGTGGACGAAAAAGCTGATATCTGGGCCTTGGGTGTTTTCTTATACAAAATATGTTACTATACTACACCATTTGAGAAAGTTGGAGAATCTGCAATTTTACAAGCCAGATTCCAATTCCCTTCTTACCCTATTTATAGCGATCGTCTCAAGAATCTAATAAGAGTTATGCTTGCACAATTACCGGCACAGAGACCAAATATATGCCAAATATTGGAAGAGATATCAAGAATTCAAGATGTACCTTGTCCATTAAGAAATTTCTATTTATTAAGAGCAATGGAAAGTGCCAAGAATACTGTTAATCAAGTACAACTTCCACCGAATAACACAAATGTACTTCAACAACCGGTTAATCTAGTTCATATAGCCGAATTGCCAATGCACCATGCAAGTACATCATCGGATCTTCCTTCTGTTGAACCTCTTCTTCGTATTTCGCAACTAGATGAAATATCAAAATTACCAGTATCCAAATCATTCAGTGAAATGAATAATCAAACAACATTAACGTCTAACAACATAGCATATACTAACGGAATAAAGGCTACAATCCCTAATCTACAATATCCACAAACTGCACAGCTCCATTTATCTGCCTTCAAACAGAGGACAAATATCAAATCTTCCAACATTTATAGTAATATAAGCACATCTGCTCAAAAATCTACTCCTGACATACTTATGGAAAATATCAATAAGACTAAATCATTGAGCCCATTGAGGTTAAGACAAAATAATACTAATGGTAGATCAAATTATATCAATTCTCAAACTCAAACTTTTGAATCACATAGCCCAACACGTAGAACGCTTTCAAGAGTATCCTCCATTAAATCTAATGTAATTATTATATCTGACACAGACAATATTAATGAGAATACAACTGGTGGTAGTATGGTGCGAAAATTTAGCAATAAATTGAAAAATGTTATTACAGGAGAATCACGTCATACATCTCCTGTTAGATCGAGACATAATACAGGTGATAGTATATGGTCTTCTACAATGGGCGCCCTAAGAAGTGGTTTTACTGGTGGCAATAGTAACAATAATAGTAGGTCTGTCTCATATGAAGGAAACAATATGAATTCTAACAATTCAAATAGAAGATTCTCAAATATGATGAGAAATCCAAGTATAAAGAGAAATGAGTTAATCCGAGACGCTATAACTGGTCCTGATATCAGTGACAGAGATAGAAAAAGTTTAAACCGTCGTAGTATTATAATGGATTTTGATGAACATGAAATAAAAAATTCAAGAGTTGAATCAAGTGAATACTATAGATCAAATTCACCTGTCAAGATGACTGTTAATAAAGAAATGAAGGAGTCCATTCAAAAACGTGTCCAAAATCTATTAAAAAATACAGAAGATATACCAACCAAAAGAACCGCAACAGGTTATGGTAAATACACGACAGGCGAGAACGAAATAGCTAATAAAACAAATGTGAGACAACCGAGTGTTTTAGTAACACCAATGTCCAAACTTTTTCCAAGAAATGATACAGCTGCAATTGACAGAAGAGCTAGAAAAGTTCCACCTCCTGTTCCATATAAGCCAAGTTTCTTAAAGACTGATGATACAAATAACCAGCTAAACTTTGATACCTCAAGAATAGCAAGTGACGCTACTGATGTATTGATTGATGTTGATATCGATGATTTAACTGCAAACTTTAGTAGAAGATTTCCAAGTACCGTACGATGATGTATATAAATAGCGTGGATTGGAAGTAGATATCGTTTTCAAACAAATGGGAAAATGTATCATTAATTAATTATTCAATAATTTATTTATTTAGTGTATTTATAATTTTTCTAATTTAGATAGAACGTCATCAACGACTTGTTGAGTAGTAGACTTACCACCTAAATCTGGAGTAGTAAAAATACCCTCTCTGATGTTAGCATCAACAGCAGTTTCGATATCCTTGGCAACCTCTGGGTGACCTAAAAATTGTAACATTAATGCAGCAGATCTGATAGTTGCAATTGGGTTAGCAACGCCCTTACCAGCGATATCTGGAGCAGAACCATGACTTGGTTCACCAATGACAATTTCTGGACCAACGTTAGCACTTGGAACAACACCTAAGGAACCGACTAAAGCAGCGGCACCATCAGATAAGATATCACCATATAAATTTGGAGCAACGACAACGTCGAAACATTCTGGTTCTCTGAACATTCTGTAGACCATAGAGTCAACAATTTGTTCGTTGTAATTTATACCGGCGTATTTGTCCTTGTTAGCTTCGTATACTTCTTTACAAACTTCTCTGAATAAACCATCACTTTGAGACAGAACATTAGATTTATGTGTTACTGTTAAAGTGGCCTTACCATTTTCTTTTAATCTTTGTAAAGCAATATCTAAAGCGATAGTAGCAATTTTTCTTGTAGCAATTTCTGTAATTCTTTTAGTAGCATCGGCAACTCTAGTACCAGTAGCTGGGTCAATGTAGGATCTTTCGATCTTAACATATAAATCTTCAGTATTTTCTCTAACAATAATCATATCACATGGTCTATCTTTAGTACCAGAAACAGCTTTAACTGGACGAACATTAGCATAAAGACCTAATTCTTTTCTCAGAGCAACGATTGGAGAAGAGTATCCTTCAACCTTGGTAGTTGGAGATTGAACAGCACCAAATAAAGCCCCTTGACATTGTTCTTTTAAAATTTTGACGGTTTCATCCGGTAGAGCCTTACCGGTATCTAAGAAAGTTTGAAAACCAGCTTGTAAATCTATGAAGTTGAAATTTAGACCGTATTTTTCTGTTAAACTCTCTAATATTTGCTTACCGGCAGGTATAACTTCTTTACCGATACCATCACCTGGAATTAAACCTATAGTTAGGTTTTTAGAAGGGACTCTTGAAGCGAAATGACGGAAGGTAGTGACCCTTGAGATGGATGATCTTAGCATTATGTTATCGTATATTATATGATGTAAATAAAACTTATGTTTTGTATACTTGCTTACCTTTAAATTGAAGCAGAAACAACCTAAACTAATCTATACTCTTGAATATATAATATAAGTATACTCTTATATACTTCCAATATTATTCAATAGTTCCATCGTTAGTCACCATTACTTGTGATTCATTTAATATTTTCCAACGGAATTTTCACCTTCCACATTGTGATGTGAGGATGCAAAAATGAAAAATTGAGCTGGAAAATATCATAGCATATATTGACTGCTTAATTACTAGAGTTATTAATTTATTTACATGTATATCTGTAATGTATATACGTTTGAATATATGTTGATGTTGTAATGTGTCACTTGGAAGCTTTGTTTTGCGTTCAAAGTTCAAGGCGTTCGACCTCTTCTTCTTGCTCAGCGTTTTCACCGGTTTTGTTCTCTTCTTCTGCGTCAGTCCACGCTTCAGCTGGATTAGCACGCTTAGCAGTTGATATTTCGGTTTCTCTGATGGCCTTCTTTTTCCATTGGTCGATGACTTTTTGTTCCTTAGCAATACCGTAATCTAGTGCCGTGGTTTCGAATACTGAACCGAACATTTCAGCTTCTTCTTGAGCTACTTGCTCTTCTAAATCATTCTGCATTCTAACTCTGTAGAATTCAAATCTAGCTTGATTATATGCTTCAATTAAGTTACTGTATTGTTTTGTCTTCATCAGATATAAAGTTCGTTGTACGACGTTTTCACCATCTAATGGTTTACCTAACTGCTGAATACTCTTCCAGTCGAAGTATGACTCTATTTGATTCTCAACGACAATCTTTGGTCTAGACATTTCCCACGGATGTTGCTCATAGAATAACTGTCTTAGTTTATCTTCTAAGTATATCAATTTTGGTGGTTTATATAGTCTATTTGTGGATATTTTCTTATCCACTATATTGTATCTTGTCTTGTATAGACCCTTATTATTCACATAATCAGGGAAATCATTAAACTCTCTCTTATCAGCACCCGTGGATGGATTCTTAAAGATTGGCTCACGATTAAACTTCTTTGCTGGTGGAATAGCAGCGACAACATCGTACCAAGCAGGTGTCTTCTTTAACACACCTGCTTGTAGATATGAAGAAGTCCTCTCTAAGATATTAATTGCGTTCGTCTGAATCTTCATTGCTATGTAACTGGGACTCTCAACACACCTCCTTTGTTTCTTTATAATACTCTATCCACCAATTATAACTACTCTGATTCTACCTTTTATTTATTAAATTCGAGGATTTTTTTCTTAAATTTTAATAGCTCCGAAAATAGGGTTGGTAGTTAGGGCTTAAATATAAATATATTATTATATTGATACAATGCTATTAAGAGTATATAAGTGTGTATACGTATCTACTTAAACTCGTAGGTTTCGTTCTGGCCGTGTGTTAGGATACCTGCTCTCTTGGAACCGACAACTCTTTCCAGACTTAGACCGTCCATCTTTGAGTACAATGTTCTAACAGTTGCGATGTTTAGGTCAACGTTACCTAAGAATGCATTCTTACCGATGTATCTGATAACTTCGTTGTAAAATTCAGGATTGGAAGGTGGTTGGTAGAAGAAAACGCTCTTAACACCTCTTAGCTCGTAACGTCTGAAATGGTGCAGTCTTTCTGTGTATAGCATCAATTTAACACGACCTAGTTGAAATAACGATCTATTGGCATTCAGTTGTCTAGTTTCTGTATATTCATTGATTTCACCAAATATCAAGGTTGTTTTGTCCTTTAAGTGGTTTCTTATTCTTAAGTAATCGGTATAATCTGGAATGTAAATCAAAATACCATCTTCGTAAGAGGTTGATTTAACGATACTTGGGATAATGACACTTGTGAAATATTTGAATCTGTAATCAGGTTCATCCACAACAGAACCGCCAATAGTGTCAAATCTTTGGAAAATCTGTTTAATCTTTAAACCTAATTGACCAATACATGAGTTTTCTGGGGTAACAATTCTGTGATTTTTCCATCTACCGGCCCAATTTTTACATTTACTATTTATAATAGAGTTTGCATTTGGTGTAGTATACCTAGTGAAGATCATATTTTGTCTGAAAAGCTTAGCTTGATCATTAATGTACCACATTCTAATTCTACTGAAATCTGCATCATGTTGTTCATCTGGAATTTTATTTAAATGTTCAAATATAGTGTAAACATGAGAAATATTTTGGTATTCCATTAAATTGAATTGATCCAGAATAGTAATTTCAATCGATGATAAGAAATCATCTTGTCTCTTCTTTTTATCAGTATTTTCAACAATCATTTGTAAACCTAATGGAGTACAAACAATGATATCAGATTGATAGAAATTACTGTACAGTTTAATAGTTTTTCTTGTAAATTTCATACCAAGAACGAAGAAATCACTAGTGTTACCTTTGAATATTTGTTGGAAAGATTTTGGCTTGTTTGATGGTACTGTAGCATCATCGAAGAATTGATCACGAAATTTTCCCTTCTTATCAACTTGGTCAATACCTGATTTGTTAATAAGCTTGTCAACAATATAGTAACCAGTATCCCTAGTTGGGACCACGATTAAAACTTTAGGTCTAGTGAAACCTTGATCTAAGTATTCTACATCTGGATTGTTTTGAAGACGTTGGTTATCCTTTAAAATTCTGTCCCTGGTCTTGTAAATGTGATTTAAAACATGTAATACGTATAGGTCTCTGTATTCATCTTCTGGCTTACCATAATCATCGAACTCATATAAGATATCTTTATATTGAAACATTGGATCAACTAGCTTCTTTTGTTCTTCTGTTAAAGTGTTTTCTTTATCATCCATTAGTTTGTTGTGCATCTTTAATCTTTGCTTTAATAAATATGGGTGGATTGAAGACTTCTTAGATAATGGCTCAACAGTAGCAGATTCTAAATCAGTTACAATTGTTGGTTTAGAATAAAGAGAATACTCAGTTTCGGTTATTGTAGTCTTAAGAGATTTATACTTTACTTCACGTTGTTTAAACGCAGAATCTAATTGATTAACAGATTTTTCAGTCTTCTTATTGAAATGTAATTCAAATGGATCTTCCTCATCTTCACTGTCATTTTCATCATCGTTTAGTTCACCGTCGTCTTCTTCATCATGTTTCACAGCTCTTGGATCTAAAGATTTTTCAATCTGATCATTTTCATCTTCTTCCTCGTCAGATGATTGATCCTCGTCATCAGATCTGTGGGCAGTCTCGAGTTTAGACTCAGTAGCTTCTACTTTTTCTAGCTTAACTTTCTTCTTTTTCAATTCTGGATGTTCAGACTTCAAGATTGTTAATAACGCACCATAAACCTTTTCTTTCTTTTGAACATCATCTTCAATATCAACATCAACATCACTAGCACCGCTGGCAGCATTAACAACATCATCTTTACCAGTATGATCCGTACTAACCTCATCAGTATCTAGGATAGTTCTATTTGTTGTTCTCTTGATAGTTCTCATTTCTCTTCTACCTCTCTTTCTGGTTTTGTCACCATATCTATTGTGGGATCTACCTAGCTGTTCATCAGTATGTTTAACCATCTCTATCAACCTGTTTGTCCTCTCTATACCAAGCTCATCGATTAATTGTTAAAGAAGCATCTCTTTAAAACTTTTCAAATTTGTATTCCATTTCCAGATCACAAACAACGAGGCGGTTTTTTGAAACAAAACAAAGTATTTTTGCAAAAAAATAAGTCAGAATTGGAAGCAAGAAACTCATAACGAAAAGAGTTTAGTCATCGAAGAGTATACTAGTATTATATCTGCAGTTATATCACGGTGCATTATATTCTATTTGAATTCAGTTATTAAATATTACCATAAAGAGTTCTACAAATTTTTGTCAATTAGACGTTGCGTATTTATCAAGGCAAACATTTTTTTTTATTATAGAAGATCCTACACACATATTACAATAAAAGTAATTAGATCTCAAGAGGAAGTATAGGGATAATGTCGTCGATTTTACTCCAGAGTTTTGAGCGAGGGTTGCGTATATGTTCAGGATCCTTTTATTTATTGTTTATATTAATTTCAATACCCATTTCATTTAATATTGGTGGTCTTTATTGTGGATTATCATTCACTGTTACATTATTCAACTTGTATTTTGTTTCCACAACATTGAATTTTATCGCAAAGAAGACATGTAATAGATTTTTCACCTTGTTAACCAATATGCTATACTATTGCCAACACTTAATTATTGCGTCATTGTTATACTTATTTTTATCAGGTTTCGATAGCGATGACTTAGCAAACACAATAAGCAAAAATATTAAGCCTACTGAGACCAATTGGTTATTTTATTATCATTATTATAACTATGTGGTTCATCCATGGCAATTATTATTGTCGTATGCTACACCTTTTTTCACAATGTCAGAAGGATTTTTCACTATTCTAGCAATTCAAGCTATTGGTGAAACTAATAAATGGTTATCCTATGAGAAAAAATCAAACACTTGGATTATTTCCTCATTGTTAACCTCCGGTGGCGTCATTACAGCTTCACTATATTACTTATATAGAATATATGTGACACCAATTTGGAATCTATCAATCCAAACAGCTTCATTATTAGGTTTTGTACTTTCATTAGTTGGCGGCCTAGGTGTCTATGGTATCGTCTCAGAAACAGGTTCAGTTATCGAAAGTTCTTTATTCTTCGCTTATATCGTTCGTTGTATCTATGAAATTTCACCAAAATTAGCTACCACTGCAACTGAAGAAATTTTCTCAATGGTACGTGAAGTCTGGCAAGTACGTCAAGGTTCTCTACCCTTTAGAGATGACTTAATTTTCCATTATGGTAATGTTATCTTAAAGAACTTCCAAACCATATGGGGATCATTGGTCGATAAAACAGCAAACACAACTTATTCGTACAAATTTGATTATTCATTCTTCTTATCCTTTACAAATATAAGAAATATGTTCCAACCAATTTGGAGATTCTTTAAGAATTTTACGATAAGTGTACCATTTTCAATTAATGAATTATTTTGGATTATATTTAAAATGGCTTCTGAATCAGTATCACCAGCAGTGATAATAAATCTATGTTTTAGAATATTAATTTTCTATTCAGCTACAAGAATAATACCTGCATTGCAAAGAAAGAACTCAAGAGAAAGAAGAAGAAGTCGTCGTTTCATGAGAATTCTATACTGGTACAGTCCATGTATCTTAATTGCAATGTATACACACTTAATTTTACAATATTCCGGTGAATTGAAAAATGAACTATGTTTATGGGGTTGTAACTCCAAATGGTTACCATTATCGTTACGTGGAGATTCGTCAACCCCACCTATCGTTGTAGACGCGTGGGGATTTTGGAATTGGTGTAATATATTTTGGACCATTCTAATTTATAGTAATGAACTTTTCGGTACCGCTGTTAATAATAATAACAGTACCGAGTTATAAGTGAAAAATATATCACATATAATCAGCATCACAAACATAGCATAACCCATTCATTCAGTCATCTGCATATTTAAATTTAAACTCAATGAAAATAAAGATTTAAATGTTATCATAATTCCTAATATACAATAATCTGAAACATATATAGATATATATATATATATATATGTTAATTAATACAAATTTATCGCATTAGGTATCACAAGAAAAGAAAGGTTATTAGGTTCTTTCTTTCAATTAGTTTTCATTCTCGGCTGGGTAGAATATGGTAGCATATAAGGACAAGAACATTACAATAATACCAAACCATGTTAACCATAAACTGCATCTCTTGTAAAATCTTTCCTTGGGTTGGATCATTTGGCCAATTGCTAATGAATCAGACCCGATTAATTTATAACCGAATAAACCAGGTAAAGTAAACGACATTGCTGTAGAACCGGTGGCTCCAACTAATGACAGTACAAATGCAAATGATCTTAATCTCAATGAAATTATGTACATGATAGGTAAAACAGTGAAGGTAATACCATAAAATCTTGAGTCTGGGAATGAAACATGTTGCTCTTCCTCATTTCGATCTGGCAAATCTATCTGTTGCGCATGAACAGTGTCAATGTTTGCTGTACTATTTGCTAATTGATCGTCGACATCCGAATCGTTATCAGCAATTGACATCGCTATAGTAGTTCTTGATTCTGATAATGTTATAGTACTATTGTTATAGTAATCTTCCGGTTCTTCATCATCTTCTTCAGTGTCACTTTCAATAAGATGGATTTGTCTTGGATATTTCATTCTGAACCATACTACTAAATTATTTATTGCAATTCTTAATGGATGGAACAATAATGGGAAAGATAAAACCAACATTGCTGCTAGACAGAAGTTAGCTGCATATATCCATGGAGAGGTTTGATCATAGTTTAAAAGGATATTACCTAGAGTGTTCGAACCAAATGTTAAGTAACCAGTAATACCAACTGATAAAAATACTACTGATGAGATTGCAATTGAGTTATTAATAATTGTATTGATTTGATTCATACTATTGTTTTGTAATTCATTAATAATACTGAAAATATTCATTGAGCCAGTGTATGCGAAGATGACAATACTGAAAGAGGATAACAAACCTTTAAAGTTGTAAACGTGTAACCAATCGACTTGTCCTTTTGCTGAGTGTGGTTCTTCAGATGCAACAACATCAATAAAGAACATCGCAATCACCAGGAATGTTAAATATGCCATTGCTAATAGACCAACAATACTTGAATATCTTAGGCTATCCATCTTCTTTAAAGAACACAATGGCCAGACAACCATAGCTGATGCCAGAATCCAGTAATTACGTTCTCCACCGAATAAACTTGGGAAAATATCACCAATTAGCACTAGGTAACTTAAACCTACACCAAAACATTGAACGATCATTGCTAAATCGAAGAATGGTGATAAAGATGGGTATGTTAACATACATAATGTGAAGAAAGATGAGCTTCTTGGGTTTATTAAAGTTTTAGAACACTTGGATAGTACAAATAGACCAAAACCTGATGTTATAGCTGCTAGTAATGTTAATAGGATACCGACTAGGACACCATCATTTTTGAAGACAAAGGGTATAGCCAGTAGACCAGCACCTACAATGGTTTTAACTAGATTTATAGTGGATGACCCCACTGTTGCTGTTGGATGCATCAAATAAAAGAGATTAGATAGTACGTTTTGTGTTGTTTCTTCGTCTCGTTATTTGTATTTGCTTCTGTTATCCTTCAACTAATTTTTTAAAATAATTTATTTACCTTGATATAAATAAAGAAATAAGAGATAAGGGAGCTTTTTGACTTATATAAGCTATAAAACAGGGCTACCAATCAGATACTGAATATATATAGAGGGGGAAATATATACATATAAAATTTTATTCAAATGAACCAGTTATAAACCGTTTACCATAAAGGCCGACATTAGTTAGAGCCATAGAACTTAGTAATAGTGGCCACATCTTACCGTATTTAACACATCTTAGGGAATTCTTACCGTTGACCATTAGAAACAACGTAGACCAGGCCATTAGAAACCCACTACCGTCTTCAAGATCATCATCATAGATCATCCATGAACCCAAAAGTTGTGTAACACCAAATAACAAAGCATTCTTAGTAGTAAACCCGAGATATTTAGTCTGGGATGATAGTAATTTTGATACTTTACCCTTTACACTTGTTGCAATAGCTCCTTTAGATACTTTAATAGCAGGTGATATAACTGGAGATACTAATATTAAAGAAGAATTCAGTATACTCAAGTAAGGGGTTCCACTGAAATCGTACAATTGTGACAATACAGACTTCGCAGTAATAGTCTTAGGAACAGTTTCAACGTCAGCACTCATTAAATATCGATTGATATAACCTCTATATAATGCTGTTACTGTTTTTAACTATTATTAAAATGATGGAATAACGAATTGTATTTATTGATAATATATAATACAAACGAAAAAAATATTACAAGGCCAAATATATAGTTTTTAAATATATCGGATATTTATCTAGGATCTTTCACCTCTTAATCTTCTGGCTAACTTAATATCCTTCTTTTGGATAGTGACTCTCTTAGCATGGATAGCAGCTAAGTTAGTATCTTCGAAAAGAGAAACTAAATAAGCTTCAATAGATTCTTGTAAAGCACCAATAGCAGAAGATTGGAATCTTAAATCAGTCTTGAAGTCTTGGGCGATTTCTCTAACTAATCTTTGGAAAGGTAACTTTCTAATTAATAGTTCAGTAGACTTTTGGAATCTTCTAATTTCTCTTAAAGCAACAGTACCTGGCTTATATCTGTGAGGCTTCTTAACACCACCAGTAGATGGAGCAGATTTTCTGGCAGCCTTAGAAGCTAATTGCTTTCTTGGGGCCTTACCACCAGTAGATTTTCTAGCTGTTTGTTTGGTTCTAGCCATTGTAATTTGGATATTTCCTTTACAATCGTAATAAACAACAATCACAAACAACACAATATCATTATACACATATATATATATATATGTATATGTATATATAATAATATTTGTTTATTGTAATTTCGCGTATTGGAAATCTTTCGCGTATCGATGAGCAAATCCATAGAGAGTTAATGTTTGTTTATTTGGTAAGAAGTACGGTAGTGAGCATGGTTCGTCGTGTTCTGGGTTGTTTCGTGGTTGTTTACACTTGTAGAAGTTTATTGTATATAAGTAACCAGTTGTTTTGTTGTTTGCATTGTTGTTCTTTTTGTTTTATTCGCAAGAGATCAATCACAAATAATTATATATAACAACATGTCCGGTAGAGGTAAAGGTGGTAAAGGTTTAGGTAAAGGTGGTGCCAAGCGTCACAGAAAGATTCTAAGAGATAACATTCAAGGTATCACAAAGCCAGCTATCAGAAGATTAGCTAGAAGAGGTGGTGTTAAGCGTATCTCAGGTTTAATCTACGAAGAAGTCAGAGCTGTCTTAAAGACTTTCTTAGAATCTGTCATTAGAGATGCTGTCACTTACACTGAACACGCCAAGAGAAAGACTGTCACTTCCTTAGATGTTGTTTACGCCTTAAAGAGACAAGGTAAGACTTTATACGGTTTCGGTGGTTAATCTTTCTTTATAAGGATTCTATAAATACACCTTATGTACTATTATATATAATATTATTATGCTATATTTACGATTATTCGTCATTCGTCATTTGTTCTTCGATTTGTGTCTCTTGGAAGTAAGGGTAGTACTCACCGTTGGCGAAGTTATAATTCTTCTCCATCTCGTGAGCTAACTCCAACCAATGGTCTATGCATGGGTATGAAAGGTCTTCGATATCTGCTTTACCCGGTGGACATTGGCAACGACATCCAATACCGTTTTCTGTAACAGGATCGTATCTTGTGGAACTAGGACGTTTGAAACGGTCACTTCCTGGAATATATTTGATCCTAGCTTCGCCAGCACCGTTTCTTGGACAATGATGTAATGTAGAGTGTTTATAACCAATATCTCTAAAATAATGAACTTCTTCCATATCAAGGGTTAGTGCTGAACCAAGGGAATGAACTGGGGCATCACCCCATCTTTCACGCCAGAACCCCCCTGATTCTTCTAAATATTGGAAATATCCATCATATATCTCATTATCGAATACTGTGCGTTTAGCGATTTCGAAATTTGACCAGAAATGACACAAGTTATACTCTTCATTATCAAATTTATCTTCAAACAATGGAACTTTACCTTGAGCTCTGTCTAGTAGTGATTTAAAACCGTTGTAGTTTGATGTATCGTCCCAATCGAAATTAAATGCATCCTTTTTAGATTGGTCTAACATTCTATCGATTGCAATCTTTTCAGTGTATGCAGGTTGGATATCCTTTTTGAAATTAATCTTCTTCTTCAAATAGTCATCTTTAGTGTCGACCATATTAAAATTTTTAGTGAATAGTTTCCATAGTGAACCCATTTTAACTTGTTTCTCTTTGATGTAACCTCTAGTGATTCTGAATAAATTTGGTACACTCCAGTATAATTCAGTAATCAGAATAGTGAAACCGTATGACTTACCTCGTAATTCCATTTCAAAGAATGGATCATATGTGATATCGCAGAAGAATTGCACATCTGGCTCAATTCTCCAATACCATTCATATTGTCTTACCATTGGATGTTTATAGAAAATACCTGAATAGAAACGACACATCTTATGATACGATTCTATGTTACCATACATGATACCTCTATCACCTTGGTCCTCAACGTATTGTTCAAATTCAAACGATTCTCTGACATCCTTTGGGAATTCCCATTCTAGTTCACTTAATGTACCGAATTCAACTTTTGCATCTGTCATTGTCTTGATCTGTTCCTGAAACTGTTCAGTAAATGGCTCATCATTTAAGAAGACATACGGATAATTGAACCACTGATTGAAATGGTTTTCTAAACTCTCCATTGTAAACATAACATCATTCAATTCTTTATTACGAGTTAATATTACAAATGTTGCATTCATACGTTCATACTCTGGGTCCTTCAAATAAGATGCAATATCTCTGCAACTTTGAAAGAAAGGAGCTTGAGTATCTGATGCCAAATCTTGCTTAGCATATGAATCATCTGTTGTATCATTTCGCCTGTCTCCAAAGAGAGCTTTACATATATAGAAAAATGTTATCAATGCTATTGTGCTCACTGCAACACTCTTTCTAGTGTATTTTCGAACATAAATTCTAATCCTTGGCAATATTCGAAACATTTATATTATCACTTTTAGTTCATGAAGAGTATATTATAATATTATATAGACGTGTATACGTGAAAGAAAGTATATGATTATAGAGTTTGCATTCATCAATAGATAATAAATCTTTCAATATCGGAATTTTTCAGTGAAAAAAAAGATATGATGTTGCAGTTTATTATTGAGTACGAGGCTTAAAAGGGGTTGGAGGTTGTCCAGTGAGGCTCTTTAGCATCGCTATATCGTCTGTGACTTCGTCGTGTGATAATGATGTTAGTGGAGGTGCTGTTTTAGCGGAGTATCTCGGACCATTTCTGTGTTTCTTCTTGTTGTCTGAATTTTTATCTTCTTTCTCGCCAAACAGTAGGAATTGTAAGTCAGCATAATCGCTGATGCCTTGTAAGAAGTCTATGTCTGAGTTTAGTTCTGGATTTGGGACGTTATTGTTGTTTGTTTTAGATGGATCGTTCTTAGTTCTACCTTGACGTCTTTGTGATGTAGAGTAACCACCAGCATTTTTGGAGTCTGATTCGTCAGTGTTGGCACCAGTGTAGTATTCATTATTCGTTGAGAAGCCACCTGCTGTTGAGGCGGTTGGATCTCTGTTTGAGGTTGCAATTCTTCTCCTTAGAGATCTTCTTTCTGTACCTGTGTCGGTGGCACTATCATATTTGACCTCATTTGAAGACGATTCCCAGCCAGTACCACTTAGTCCCGTCGCAGAGGCACCTGTATTGTTTGTAGTATGACTTCTTGTATTTTTTTGATAGAATGGTCTGCTGTAATCCATGGAGTAAGAGTGTACGTTAGCAACATCCATTAATAGACGTTCTTCTTTCAATTTCTTGATTTTCAATTCAATCTTGGAGTATAGCTTCTCCTTGCATAGTTTGACTAACTTTTCATGGTCACCTTTAGCCTTTTCTATATCTTCTTGGAATTCAATTCCAGAACGACTAACTCTGTACTCTTCAAATAGACGTAATTTAACTAATTCGAAATCACGGTTCTCTTGTAGGTCACGTAACTGACGTTGGAACAATGAGTTGTTACCTTGATGCAGAGTCGTTAGATTTGTCTGTAAAGTCGTTAATCTATCTTTGTAATATAAGTCCTTGTCAGATACAAAGGTGCTGACAATCTTGTTTACTTTGGACTCCAGGTTATGCCTGCGTTTGTCCTTGCGAGAGAGGTCCTTTGTCGTCTGTTTCTGATGCATTAGTACTGTTGAAGCCTTTAATAATGCTTCTATTTCAAAGATTCAAGTTGTTTGTTCTTATGATCTTTAAAGATTTATTTTATTTTATTTATTTTTTATTTTCATATAGTTAAATTAAGTAGTGAAAGACAAGAGAGCACACATGAAAGAGCCGTGTAAACAAGGGAAATTAGCAGTATATTCGCTGTTTCTATAACGTTAATAAGGCCAATGGCTGACTAGCAATTAATTAATAGTATAATCTTGTTTGTGATCTTCTTGTAAGTAACGAAACCCGAAACTCCAAATCTTAAAACCTCAATACCGCTATAACCAACCAGGAAACAACATCCATATTACACACATACGTTCTTAACACACTGTAGCACAATCCAGACCACTTACATAGCCATATAACACTCTAATACCTGTAATATCAGCGGTATAAGACGAGCGTATCACGTGCATGCCCTAACATCTAACCCTAACTTCGAGCAGCAAAATTTTTCACGAAAATTGAATTAATATTTATAAAGATTTATAGGAGATTATAGTAGTTGTAAGTGTTAATTTTAAGATGAAGAGAGACAATCGCAAGCTTAATGTCTGAAGAGCACCAAGAACAACAGACTGTCGTTGAGACAGTCGTCGTAGATGTCCCAGTTGTCGCTGTTAACACTCAAGAATCAAGTGAAGTTGTTGCTTCCATTGAAGTCAGTGAAACCCCTGTTGATGCTCAAGATATTAACGAAGAAGATTCCGAAATCAATGATGATAATTCTAATATTGTCCCAGCTAGTGCTACTCAAGGTGGTAGAGAAACCTCAGACAAAGTTTTATATGTTGGTAACTTAGATAAATCAATTACTGAAGATGTTCTAAAACAATATTTCCAAGTTGCAGGTCAAATTTCAAGTGTTAAAGTTATGGTTGATAAGAAGAACAACCATGTTAACTATGCTTTTGTTGAATATTTAAGACATCATGACGCTAACGTCGCTTTACAAACTTTAAATGGTATTCAATTAGAGTCTAAGAAGGTTAAATTAAACTGGGCTTTCCAATCCCAACAAAATAACAACGATGAAAATAATTTCAACTTATTCATTGGTGATTTAAATATTGATGTTGATGACGAAACTTTAAACGTTGCTTTCAAAGAATTCTCTTCATTTATTCAAGCTCATGTCATGTGGGATATGCAAACTGGTAGATCTAGAGGTTATGGTTTCGTTTCCTTTGCTGATCAAGAAGAAGCTCAAAAGGCTATGGATGCTAACCAAGGTAAAGAAATTAACGGTAGATCTATTAGAATAAATTGGGCTACTAAACGTGAAAACCCAACTCCTCAAAATCAAACCCAACGTCGTCCTGGTTTCCGTAACAACAGTAACAACCAAAACCAAAATAATAGACAACAAGGCGGTATGCCTCCAATGTCCATGAACATGCCAATGGACTCATCCCAAGGTGGCATGCTTCCAATACAACCATTACAACCACAACAACCTCCACAACAACAGGGTCCAATGGTACCACCACCGGTCAACCCACAAGCTATCGACGATATGATAAGAAGAGCACCACAAAGAGTCACAACTGCTTACATCGGTAACATCCCACATTTCGCTACTGAGGCTGATTTAATTCCATTACTACAAAATTTCGGTTTTATCTTAGATTTCAGTTATTACCCAGAAAAGGGATGCTGTTTCATTAAATACGATAGCCACGAGCAAGCCGCTGTATGTATTGTTGCCTTGGCTAACTTCCAATTCCAAGGTAGAAACTTAAGAACCGGCTGGGGTAAAGAAAGAAACACTTTTATGCCACAACCACCACAAGGTCCAGGTTTGGTCCCAATGAACATGGGTGACTTACAACAAGATGTCCCATCTCAATCCCAAGAACAACAACAACAACCACAAGAACAACAATAATTTTTTTTAACTCGATGATAAATGATTGCCTCTAACTTATTTTTTTAATCTTGTTTTTTTTATTACATATGCTTTATTTCATTTTATTTTCTCTCCTACTTACAATTTTTACAAATAACTTTTATTAATATGACACCCTCATAACGTACATAACCATATTTGCTTAATAATAATTATTAAATATCTTTTAATTTCTTCTTCACTTTTAATTTAATTGAATTATTAAAATTGCTTAATAAACTCATATTTCACGATTTTCGAACCTGAAAAAAAACTTGTATTATAAAAATTTTCAATATTTTAGTAATAATATAGCGATGATTAGTGTTAAAACCACATAAACCGTAGTCAGTTTATAGTATAACAAAGTAGGCTAAAAGTGCAATCAAAAGTGTATGGATTCTAATAAACCAATAAGCATTCTATTAACGCTAATTATCTTATATATAACATTCCCATTCACTAAGAAAATGTACCAAACTGTAAAAAGAAACACTAGAAATTTGATGACTTTACCAGGTTCTTCTTCCTCTAGGTACATGAACGATGAAACTTTCATGAAGAGGGGTGGTTTCATCGCTGGTTTAGTTAATGAAGGTAATACATGTTTTATGAACTCCGTATTACAATCCCTAGCTTCCTCAAAGGAACTAAATAAGTTCTTAGATGAGATGATTGAAAACTCTGATGATAAAGAGGATGAATTAAACTTCTCTGCTGCTTTGTTAGAGTTATTAGATAAACTTAATATCAAGTACGGTAGAGATAAACCATACTTCAGAACTTCCAAATTACTAAAGAATATGTCGCATGGTCCAAACAAAAATATCATCTTAGGTTATGATCAAGAAGATGCTCAAGAATTCTTCCAACAAATCCTATCAGACTTAGAAAAGAACGTTAAAATTGTCAGTGAAGATGAAGACAAAGAAAAGGATAACGAAAAGAAAAATGAACCACAATATATCTCTGAATCCAATTTGCCAGAAGATGCCTTATTAGGTCAAAAAGACTTAGATAGAGTTGGTACTGTGTATATTCCAACTGAACAAATTGAACCAAATTTAGTTACATCTAAGCTTGAGAAATATTTCACTCCACTAAAGTTAATAACACCTTTAGATGGTATCGCCGCTGAAAGAATCGGTTGTCTAACGTGTGGTGAAAATGGTGGCATAAGATACTCTGTTTTCTCTGGTTTAAGTTTAAACTTACCAAGTGAAACATTAGGTAACTCTACTTTAAAATTATTAGAATTATTGAATGAATGGAGTAAACCTGAGATTATTGAAGGTGTAGACTGTAACCGTTGTGCATTAAATGCCGTTCGTGTCCATTTACAAACTCAATTTGAAAACAGTAAAAACCTTCCAGAAAAACTAATTAAGGCCATTGAAGATAGAATCTCTAAATTAGATGATATTTTGGCTAAATCAGTCATTGATGATGTAGATTACAAGAAATTACACACAGAAAATATGGTTCGTAAGTGTTCCAAGTCTAAACAAATTATCATCTCAAGACCACCACCATTGTTATCAATTCATATCAATAGATCTGTTTTTGATCCTAGAACATACTCCATTAGAAAGAATAATGCTAGAGTCCTATTCAAATCCAGAATTAATTTAGATCCATGGTGTTGTACCCCAGACGAAATCAATCTAGATGCTCGTTTACCATTATCCAAGAAGGATGTAAAGCCTGATGAATCCAGTGAAGATGAAAATGTTGCTGGTGATTATTATGCTAAACTGCATCACAGGTTTGAACAAGAATTCGAAGATAGTGATGAAGAAGAGGAAGAAGACACTCATAATTATAATAGCAGATCTAAGGATGTTGAAGATTATGACCCATTACACGGTGAGATGGACAACTCTGATTATTCCACTGATAATGAAAATGAGGAATACTATGAAGAAACAGATGCATTAGGAAATACAGTTAGAGGAAGAGTAGTAAAAGAAAATGAAGGTCAAGTACCTGAAAAAGATAGTGACAGCGACTTAGAGCCTGAGCACACAGAGGATGTTGCTCAATCAGTATCTGAAGAAGAATCTGAAGAATCTGAGGAAGAACAGGAGCAGGAACAAGACGAACATGCCCAAGGACAAGTTCGTAATGCTTTACCACAAGCTTCTTTCTCTACTGTACCAGCTACACCATTAACATATTCTTTAAGATCAGTTATTGTTCATTACGGTACTCATAATTACGGTCATTATATTGCATTTAGAAGATACAGAGGTTACTGGTGGAGAATCTCTGATGAAACCGTTTACATTGTTGAGGAAGCGGAAGTTCTATCTACTCCAGGTGTATTTATGTTATTCTATGAATATGATTACGATGAAACCAATGGCAAGATGAAGGATGACGTTGAAATCCTTGAAGAGGATAATGTTGAAATTGAAATCACTGGTGAAAATCAAAGCGATGGTGCTATGGATATCGATGAAGAATTACAAAGTGTTAAAGTAGAAATTGGAGAAGAATCCGATTAAACTTATAGAATATAGAAGCATTAAACTTTTTTTATTTGTCGATTATTTTATTATCTGTCCTACATGAAAATTACACACATTTAGTTTTTAAAAGCATATATGTATTAAGAGTAAATGTATATATTAATTTAATCTTATTATACAAATTCATCATAAGCTTCATTTTGATTACCATGGAATTGGTCTAACCTTTGGGCTTGTTCTCTGGCTTCCTCTCTATTGTCTTCATTGATTAAGTCATCGATATCGTAATCGAAGCTATTTGGATCAGTATTATATTTACCGATAACTCTTTTCTTTAAACCTGTTTTTGAATCTACCTCAAACATATTGTTCTTTGAATATGTAGAGGTTGAGACACCAGTTGCAATATCTCTATCATCAGCGTTATCTTTACCTTCTTTCAGTTTAAATTTGAGGGCTTTATTTGTCGCAGTGTCTTGCTTCTTGAAGGCCCCATTAACTTTAAAGGTACCAACACCAGAAAATAGCGGTAATGCTATCAAGAAGATAATAATAATACCAACCACAAATAGATATCCATACAATTCCATTGCTTGTTGCTTATTGTTTGTCTTTATAAATGTTTTTTGAATTTTGCGATGCTCTTTTTATACATTTTAACTCTTAAATTAACTTTTAATTTTTCATTTCGGTAATAAAGACAAAATTTCGATGGCACATTTAAGAATAACTGGTGTTAATGACTCAAAAATGCTAGTATAAATATATAAACTGTTAATTAGATCGATATATATATATATTGATTTTAGTTAGTTCTAGGTAGTATAGGTATAATCGATTCAAATAAAGAGAATATGTTTAGACGTTCATTGGTGTTGCAAGTCTCGCGTATGAGGCTGATGAGCACAATAAGAAGGCCAGTTATTCAAGGTTACAAATACAATCAGAGATTATCTACTTCTACAATAAGTTGGACTAAATGTTACTCAAGTTCCACATTTGGTAATGAAGTTCCATCTGAGGTTATTAAAATAAGTACGCAGACATTTCATAATGAATCAAATAAGTTCCTAGATAACCTTTTCGATCAATTAGAAGATCTAAGTGAATTTCACCCTGATGAGATTCCAGATGTTGAATTAAATCAAGGTGTTATGACTATTGAAATCGCAACATTAGGTTCATATGTTCTAAATAAACAGCCACCTAATAAACAAATATGGTTAGCCTCACCTATCTCTGGTCCTGATAGATTCGATTTTTATAAAGATGAATGGATTTCTTTAAGAAATGGGAATAAATTATCTGATGTGTTAACGGAAGAACTAAAGAAAGTTTTACCAGACGAAACTTTAAATTTATAATCCGACTTTATATAGTAACCTGTAATTAAATATACCAAAAAGATAATTCGTAGTATTACAAAAAAAAATAGAAGTATGTTATTAATGTTATATGACTATACGCTATTTACATGAAACGTTTAATTAATTCCTCATATATTCCCCATGCAATACCTGCACTAAAGGCCTTTCTAGTAAATCGCATACTTAGACCACTAAATAATGCTAAGAAGTTTTCATTCTTTAAGATATGTTTAAAAGTAAAAATAAAATTATTAAATTTACTTGGTTCCAATTGCATTCTTGTCTTTATTGTATCAAATGGAGCCGTAATTGTTGTAGCGATACCTGCTGAACTAAATGCACTTACTGTGTTTATCAATGTCGATGTTGCTGAACTGTACTTATTTTGTTGATTTTTGTCATTTGAGATCATTGAAGTAGGTAGGACCACTGGTACTATTATTTTGGCTTTTTCATATAATAGTACATAGATACCTGAATATGGTGCGTCACGAAGACAGGTAGCTCCGAAACCTTTAAAGAAACCTCTGATTTTATCCATCTTGTAGATATCAGTGACAGCCTCCAACAAACTATTATAATGATAAAAAGTTGATTCATATCTTACTTTCACAATTGTAATGGGCATAGTGATATACCCTACTAAACCTCTTGAAACAGCACCTGTGATTAGATTTTGAGAGTTTGATAATTCAGGTAATTTACTACTTTTACCCATCTTATATGGTTGACCTGTATTGCGTCCATTATACATGGCCATTTCAGTCCTCATTATATTCAAACATGATAAATACAATGCACTACCAATGGAAGTTCTTAATGCTGATGGTAAAGTACCTCTCCAAAGTGAAAGTGGGTTTTCCTTAACTATTTGTACTACACTAGTCACAAGGGGTGATCTTGTGGCACCGGCAATCTTCGGCTGTTGTTGTATTCTAGTCTTCAGAAGATCAAACGGTTGTAACACAACAGCAGATGTAAGTCCACCCACAAAACCTCCAATTAAATGCGCTGATGACTTTATGAGATGTGGATTATCACCACCCTTTGATTTTGACATATCATCATCACCTTGTTTCCTTTGTTCATTAACGGCCATGGCCTAAAATCTTACAAAAAAATGCTAAATGAGAACAATGATCGAACTATTAATAAACTAGCTCTAATTAATTACACTGATACTGACAACAACCTCACAATTAATAACAATACAAACTTATCAATAGTCCACAAGTATGCGTCAGATCAATATAATGTTAACCTTAAAATCAAAATGGCTGGTTTTCCGTACTATAAATAATCATATTGGTCTTAAAAAATTAATGTTTCTACGCGATTTTAGTGTCAAAAATAACTTGGCGCTGGATTATAACATTAAACAATTTGGGAAATATTGCGATATTGAAAAGTTTTGATATCAATTGTTCAGGATATATTTTATTTAAGAGTTGATTAGTGGGTATTTGTGTTATCAGATCATTTCAAAGTGTCAGAACTATACTCTAAGGTCAAAAGGCTTAGTATTAGATTGCATTTTAGACACTATTAAATAAGACGCATTACGCTGGATATCAGATATTAATCTTATTCAGTTCATTTTTGATTTAACATTTAATTTCAAACCTTTTTTTTCATTGCATTCAAACACACATATATTTCACTGTAATTCAAGTATTATGGTCTCATCTACATCACAACATCCGTCTGATATAGTGGGTGTCCAAACCCCGTTCAAAGTTAAGGCCAAGTATGGTTGGTCAGGACAAACTAAAGGTGATCTTGGTTTCATTGAGGGTGATATCATGGAGGTCACGAGAGTTACTGGCGATTGGTTCTATGGGAAACTGCTGAGAAACAAGAAATGTTCTGGTTACTTTCCAAACAACTTTGTTATTATGTTAGAACAACGTGTCAACAGTAACTTAAACTCATCTGTTAATATGGATAATAACGAAACATTTCTAAACAGTAGGGAATTACAAGAACAAAAGGTTTCAATACCTCCAATTCCAAGCAGATCTACATACGAATCATCGGGAAGATCATCCATGAGATTGAAGTCTACTAGGGAACTAAAGTCATTAAATACACAGTCATCGGGCACCCCTTCTACATCTCCTCAATCTTCACCAATTTTCAATTCACCAACCTATTCGACCTCCTCTTCAAGTCCAGTACGTAACTCAAGAGGGGTAAGTAAAGCTAGTGGTGGAGTTGATACGTTTTACGAGCAATATCAACATCAATCGAGTCCTGATCTATCATCCAAAGTTAAATTTAGCAACGGTGCTTCTAGAAAATCCACACATTCCAACTGGAAAAGATACAGTAACCTCGAACATAATACGTTACCTCCATTACCACCACTTCCTTCCGTAAGTGCTAACTCCAATAGTAGAAGATCACCTCAAAAACCTACAAAATCATATTCTTCAAACGATGTTTGTATATCCAGATTAAGTCACTCTAACAAACATCATAATAACGCACAAAATGATTTACATAATTCACAAGAGGATTTCCATTCTCGTCCTTTAAATGGTACTACAAGATTTTCTATTTTTGAACACAACAATAACTCAAATTCATTCAGTAATTCTAGATATCTAGATACATCAACCACAGATAGTGAAAACAGTTTTGCGTTAATGAGTGATTTCAGTGCTACTAGTGCAGGTAGTTTTGCTAGACATAGATTTGCACAATCATTTACAGATTCTTTACAAAGATCTCATACTGCACCTTTATCATCCGCTAATGATATTGAATTGTTAAGTGGTTCATCATCTAATGGCTCAGACAACAAGAAATCATTGACTAACTCAAACAATGGTCAAATGGGTAACTTACTAAGAAAGATCCTTCCAAGATCTACAGCTAATAATTCTAATAGCAGTTTACCAAAGCTACCATCATTACAAGACTTAAACTTGAACAGTCCCAATTCAAATTTGGACACCAAGGACTGGATCACTGTAAAATCACACGTTAACAGATCCAGAACTTTAACCAAATATGAAAAGCATCCAAGGTATATGAGAGCCTTAGAAGATGATCGTGATTTAGTTCTACATCCACAGGACTCCATTTACAGCGGTTTAAATACAAACGAAGTCAAAATAGATGCTGTCCCAGGTGGAGTTGATATTCTACTTACTGAACTAAATAGAGACTATATCGACCACATGACATGGAAACGTTGTGTCAAAGATGGTAAATTAAAGTTAGACACATGGGCTCAAACTACATTCTCCGCAAGATATGGTACTACAATTGAAAAACTAAGAGGTTTATTCATCTTTTGCACGGAGATGTATGATCTAATTGATGATAATGGTCATTCCAATTTTGCTTATGAACCAACTAATTTGGATGAAGTCCTTCATAAGAAGTTCTGTACTCCATACCAGTTAACATGGCTTTTTAAGAGATTGGCTAATTCTCTAGGAATTACTTGTGAAATTGTTATTGGTTTCCTGAAGACACCAAGTGCTGACAATTATGAATTCAAGTACAATCATTGTTGGATACGTGTCTTAGTTAACAAAGAATGGAGATTCATCGATGTTATCTTAGGTAACGTTACAAACCCAATCCATGAATTTATCAATAATCAAAAACGGAAAAATGCAGACAATAGTTATTTCTTGGTTGAACCCTTAAAGTTCATTTATACACATATTCCACCAAGAGAATTCGAACAACATATTGTTCCAAGTATAGACCAACTATCTGCATTATACTTACCATTAGTTTTCCCATCGTTCTTTGATAATGAATTAAAATTACACAACTATAGTACTGCTCTATCAAACTTAGAAGATTCTGAAATTTTCGAATGTTCTTTGGAGATTCCAAATGATATCGAAGTATTTGCTTCCATTGTTGCAACACCAGACCATCCAAAGACCACTGATGAAATGATGTATTCCCAAATGGAATTAACTCTAACTCAAATAAAGAAACATAGACAAGATTCCGGTCGTAGAATTGCTTTAATTAAAGCAGTGCTGCCACCAGGTTCATCATCTGGTTCCCTTTATATCCATTCTGGTTTAAAGGGTAAACAAAGATCTATTGCTAATGTTCACCCATTATCTATGTTAATTCCATTGACACATAAAGGTAGTGAAATGAGGTTTGAGTTCGTAGTAAGAATTCCATCTGAAAACGTTCTAAATGTAGAAATGTACGTTAAGGAGCCCCAGAATCGTTATTTATTCAAGAATAACGAATATAATTTTGAAGTGATCCAAAACCCATTTGATGGTATCATCTATAATGAAGATAACGGTCACCATCAAAATAATCAAACTAGAGATAGAAGACAGCTATTAGCTATTAAATCACCATCTGGTAAGATTTCTGAGCTTAAGAAACACAACAAAAACACTTCATATGGTACCTCGAGCGCTACTCTTAAGGTAAAGGAAGTAGGTATCTGGAAAGGTTTGGTTAAGTCTGACTCTGGTATCGGCTGGTGTGAATTTGCTGAATGGTTATGCAGCGAATAAACATCTTTCTAAACACACAACCAAGCATACAAGTACATTTATATATAGGCAAGGTTTATTTACTACTATTCTCGCAACGCCTCGCATTTAATTAAATAATTAAACTTTAATGAATAATCGAAAACATGAAAGACATAGTTCTGCATTAATAAATTCCACCAACATCAACTAATATCGACTTCGTTATTGTGATAGTTAATAACTATTCCATAATACATAGAGTATTTAAATTATTTAGAAACGATTTAATTTATATCACTTTCTACGCTAAATATTATTTTCATTCAAAGGAAACAAAAAACAAATTTCTGTTAAAATATTGTAAAACATCACCTAAAATAGTGTGTGTAAGAGAATCAATTATCTGACATTGGTCTAATCTAGGGACTATTGAACAGCCTGTACTTTATAAAAGTTATATTCACAACATGGAATTCGATAACAAAGTTGAACTTACTTCTGAACAACCACAGCATTTCACAGATTTTGCGAATACATTGAGAGACTTCATAGTTGATTCATTGAACGTAAATGAAATAAATAAAGAGAACAGTCCTAATGCTTTAGATATAATAAAGGATTTCAGATCTATTGCAGCCATATCTGCAGTCAAATCTTTGGAGAGCAATTCGAATAATAAAAATGAATATTACGATTGGGAACTAGAGGCTAAATTCTGGCACATTCTGGATCTATTACTAAACTTTAGAACTTCAAATGATGATGCATCTGAAATGAAATCTATTCTTTCAGTGCACTCTTATAATTCAAGTGCTGTTTTCGAGAAAAAATTGTTATATGAGAATAAGGAATTATACCAAATATGGATCATTATGGTTTGGTTACAAGAAAATATTAAATTAATGGATAGACCAGATAATTTACCAAATTCAAAATGGAGCAACTCACTGGTATCCGGTGGTATTAAGAGTGCTGATTTAGACTTCCCATTACGTAACCCTAATATTGCTATCGATGTTAAAGATAAACAACAGGATCATATCTTATTCAAATATATTTATAACTTATTACTGGTTGGAAAATTTGAGGAAGCTTTCCACGAATGTAAACTTTCAGATAACTTAACTCTTTGTATGATTTTGTGTGGTATACAAGAATATTTGAATCCTAAGATTGATGAACAGATTATGGATGAATTTGAAACCCAACAGGGTATCAAGAAGCACTCATTATGGAGAAGAACTGTCTACAACCTTTCTTTACAAACAAAATTAGATCCTTATGAACGTGCAATTTACAGTTTTTTATCTGGTACCATTCCAAATGATGACGTTTTAAGAACTTGTGATTGGAATACCGAGCTACTATTAAACTTAAACCAAGTCTTACAAATTGAAGTCGAAAATTATATGATTAAGCAAGGTAAGATTGATCCAAATGAAATTATATCAACTATTCCAAACAATGCGTCATCTTTGAGTGATATTTTAAATGTTGTCTCTTCCAAGCATACTCAAGAGAGTGAACATCCAATATGTGTCTTGATTGGTGCAGTTATCCTAAATACATTGCCATCTGTACTACATTCTTCAGTTGGTATGTTGTTAGATATTGTTAAAGGTTATGCAACGAGTAATGATCTGTTGGACGAGCCTTACTTGTTAAGAATTGTCACTCATTTATGTATATTATTAGATATTGTGCAACCTGGTACAGTTTCCAATTCCGATAAAGTTAAATTAGTCACCGCATATGTGAGCATATTAAAACTGCATGGTTTATATGACGTTATTCCGGTATATATCAGTTTCTTAAATGAAACAGATGCATTAGAGACTTATTCATATGTTCTTTGTACCCTTGATGATACACAAATAAGGGAATCCCAAATTGAGTTAATGGACTTTTTAAGATTACCAAAGGAAAATATTTTAAGGAGGACTACGGAGCGTGTCTTTATAGAGACAGAACCAATTTATTCTCCAGATGAACTAATTAATATCACATATGATGTTTCTGCTATCGATGAGCATCTAATATTTAGTGTGGAATGGTTGATTGAAGGTAAAATGTATATTGATGCCGTTCAATCTGCTATAGCAATGTCAAGAAGATTATTAATTAATGGTAAAGTTGGATCATTACAATATTTTATGGATAAGAACATCGTGGATGATTTAATAAGGAATTATAAATTAGAAAAGCTTGCTCAAGGTAGTGATGACATTATTATGGAACAAGATGTTAATATATTGGAATTATTACAGTACAAATCACTCATTGTTGGATTTAAGAAATATAAAGAATGGGAAAAGGCTATCAAATTATTAAATTCGGAATCTAACATTCCAAGTCTAATTGAAAAATTCCAAAAATATTCGAAGTATTCACTGGAACTTGTTAAAACTTTCTTGATTGAATTCACTGAATATGAAGACCTCCCTGATTATGGTGTTTTATTTGAAATTAGAGCATTATACACACCTCATTTGATTATTGAACTTCATAAAGGTTTGATTGAAGCTGCAAATTCACTAAGGATTCCAACTTTCATCAATGATGCACTAAGTTTTACCAGTTTAGTAGCCAATGAAACTGATAAAATATATTTACTGTTCCAATCTAGTGGTAGATTAAAGGAGTACTTACAATTAGTTACTCATACCAAAACTCTTGTAGAATAGATATATAAATTAGTATAAATTTCAAAAGAGATACCTGCATTTAATATTCATTATTTTAAGTCACTAACTGTACATATATATGCTATGAAATTTAATAGTACTATCTAATGCCAAATTTTTACAATAAAAGTATATAGTATACTGACAGAATCAGTGATGCATTCACCTCTTGAGTGATTATTTGTCGATCATATTTTGTAATTCGGTGAATATTTTATCTCTGTGTTGAGCAAGGGGATCATCTTCATCAGTTTCAAAGAATGTGTTTCTTTCATATTCATCTTCATCATTACTACCATCCATTTCTACTTCATTTGTAACTTCTATGTTGTTGTCTTCATCAGTATATGCTATATTGGTGTTATTACTATCGAAATCCACTATATTGGATTTGCTTATCGAATATAATACATTCTCACTATCTTTCAATTGATTGAATAGTTCAGAATATTCATCATGACTAACATCGGCTTGCTGATCTTGTTCAACAGCCTCCCATTCTTCTAAGTTGGATGGGATCACACCCCACTTCCTTAGTTCGCTAACTTGAGCCTCTCTATTAACTTCACCTTCTTCATCAGCAATTTGTTCTCCCTCAGAGCCAAATAAAATTGATCTGTCATCATCTTCATCCTCAGGATAATCATTTTGATAATAGTTTTCTTCATTAGAATCCTCATCATCGGATCTACCCTGATCTTCATCATCATCACTAGCATCGGGCAATAATTCGATATATTTATTCACAATCTTAACAAACCCAATATCATCTCTTGTATTATAATTTATTAATTCAGTCTCTGGAACTTCTTCTAAATGATAGATATCGTAAACGTAATCTTGACTCGGAAGGGCCCCGACTTGATTTAAATAATGCTTTTTGTTTGGCTTTTTTCTAGCTCCAGCTGAATTGGTATCATCTGAATCAGTTTGTAATTTCAAGTAACTATCTACCATCTGTGTAATCTCTGGTGGTAGATTGGATTCAATAATATTATTTTTGATCTGTTCATTTTCGGTATCACTATTACTATTAGAATTCTCCCTTTTTCTCTTATGTTGTTCTAGGACGAAATGCTTGTGATCATCATTTGCTAATTTAAGTAAAGGTGTCGTAGCTTCTCTTTCATCCTCATATGAATTTTGGTTCACTGTTTTAGTCAGTTTAAACACAAATCTGGCTTTCTTAACTTTCTGATCCTCATCAATTAATAATGCTTGTACAGAATCCTCATCTCTTCTTCTTTTCACACGAATAAACTCTGGGGTTTTGGTCATATATTGGGTACTTATATAAATCTTCGATAACTCTTTGGTTAGATATTTCAAACTGTCTTACAAATCTTCTGAATGAAATATTTCTACAATGACAGTTCTTCTATGACATTAAGGTTTCAAATCTATCAAACTTTGACAAATTCATGAAGATTACCCGGATAATTATTTTCTTTTATAAAAGAGATACTTTAAATAATATTGTGTACTACTGTTATAAATCATTATCCAAGTGTTGAATCTATCAATATATAGTACTATGGTTCTTGATATGGACAATAGTTAGTTTTCAAATTTTAATTTATTAACAATTTATTATTTTGTTTCGATTGTTATCTCTATAAAAGGTATTGGGAACGTCACACTTGCTAATATGTCACAAAAATATTAATTTTAGTTAATATATAATATTCCAGTTATTAAAATCATATAAACTATTATATATATATATTATCGATATTTATATATTTACTGAAAGCTGAAAGAAGAATATTTATTAAAAAATGTCATTTAGTTTATCTGCCTATGTCGAAAGTATTACATGTCCCATCACACACTTCCTAATGGCAAGAAGTCCTTTTAATAAAGACTCATCATTATATAAAAGGTTCTTATTAACCGGAGGATCTATTGGTAACGATAGCGTTATCCTAATTACAGGTGGTGCTAATGGACTAGGATTAGAAATAGTAAGACTGCTAGCATCAAAAACAGTGAAAAAAGTGATTATTGTTGATATAGTCCCTCCAAAATGTGACATTCTCCCAGATTCAAAAAAAATTACGTTTGTTAGATGTGATATATCTGATTACAATAAGGTTTGTTGGTTATATACACATATCGAGAAGAAGTACGGACCTGTGTCGATTTTAATCAATAACGCAGGTATTACCAACATTCAAACTTTACTAACCGTTTCAGATGAACGTTTAGCAAGAATAATTAAGGTCAATTTTATGGGTGCCTATTTTGTAACAAGTAAGTTCCTACCTGGTATTATTGAAAGTGAAAGTGGGTATATTGTAAATGTTGCTTCCGTATTAGGTGAAGCAACTCCTGCTCGACTTGCTGCATATGGTGCATCTAAAGGAAGCTTAATTGCATTTCATAACTGGTTATGTGTCTATTTGAAAAATTTGAAGCATTGCAGAGTTAAATTGTTATTGGTATGTCCTGGTAAGATTCATACTAAAATGTTTGAAGAAGTCTACACACCCTCGAAATTGTTGGCTCCTGATGTCGATCCTACTAAATTAGCATCCCTTATAGTCAACTCGATGGAATGTAATAAAGAAACAACCATTCGTGCCCCATATTATACCAATCTATTACCGATGTTTAGAAAATTGGACTGGCCCTACTTTTGGTTATTTAAGAAATTAAGTGGAATGAATACAGTTACTGCAATTTAGTAACAGCACTTAGAAACTAGGCTTTTTTATTGTTTAAATATTTCAAATACTCTAGGTAAGTGCTTAACAATATTTATATAAATTCAAATCCAACCATATTTATAATGCTAACAAGATATGCTGTTTATTCTGACTGTTGTCTCTTTAGATTTTTCCATACTTCTAAATTTTTTTCTGCATATGCTCTTAAATATTTGGCATTTCTCTTCATTATCTGGGTTAACTCAGCTTCCCTACCCTTTTCAAAAAATTTTAATTCATTTTCTCTAATAATTTTCGAGATATCTTTTAAATCACTCTGAGTAACTTTTAATGATTCTTCAAGTTCTACAACATCTCTTTTTAAATTAATGACAGCCGTTCTTGGATCAATCTCTTGATAATTAACTGTTTCCTTTACAATATTTGCAAGCTTATTAAATCTGTTGAATAATTTACCACTGTAACTTGTTGGTTCTGTTTCAGGTCTTTCAAAAGATATTTTTGGAGCTTGTGCTATTTCTTCTTGAACGACTTTATCTATATCTTGTGATTCATCATTTTGAAGTTCGAATTTATCTAATTGACTCTTCTTACTGGCTAACGTCCTCCTAATTATTTCCATTTGAATGAATTTTAGTCTACGATATTTAATCAATTCTCGCATAGCTCCAGCCATACCAACTGATTCATTTAGTGGTTCATTTATGTTGTAATAGAAGCGACTAACAAGTTTACTTAGTAGGACAGAACTTTCATCAAACGCATTACTATAATACGATAATAATTCTGCAACTTCTGCATCTTGATCAGTAGTACCTGTGAAATCAGATAATAATTCAGCTAAATCTTTGTAATCCAACCCTAAATCATGTAAGTTCTTTGTAATTCTTTTGTTATGTTTATAAAGTCCATTATCCAAAAGATATTCATATTTCTTGAAATCCTGCTCGATTAACTGGAAAGTATCCTTCGATTTCATGGCCATTTTGGCAACTTTGTTATCTTTCTCAGAAACTTCCCTAGGAATCACTAACTGTGTAGATGATGGAACTGGCAAACATGCATGCACTCTAGTTGTATTTGTAGGATCTAAAGGATTGCAATTTAAAACATTCTTTGGCAAGGAAGCAAAAGTTGCAGAACTAGCGACAAAATCATTCCAATTTACATTATTTGGATCTAAGAAATCTGTAATTATGGTTGTTTTTACTATCTCTTCATTTTGCAAAACTTTGTTCAGAAATTGCGTTAACATACGGATTCTATGTCGTATTAGTTTTTCATCATTGTTGTTAACAGAACCATTGATAATAGATAATGACAAATCCACCGAACCTGTATCATCTGATGGTAAAAGGTATTTTGAATTCGAACCTGTTATTGATTTACTGTAGTTTTTTATACTTTGTTTCTTTGGAATTGGTGGTATTAGAGTTATTGGGAATAATCTAACTAGTATATTACGAAGACTTTCAAAATCACTGTACCTTCTTTTAACAATTGTTTCTCCATATTTAATACTATACGCAATAAAAGTTCTTCCTTGCCCTTCAGAAACTTTAGCTGCTTCTAAGATCTGTACTTTAATTTGAGTACCGGTGTTTATATTTTCACTAGGATCATCAGACAAAATATCTGGTGACTTGAAAGAACTTCTCCTACTATATTCATCATTTTTGCTGTCTGTTTGCGCATTTTCAGAGTTTTTACTTACAGGTAATAGATCTTCATTTTCATCTTCATAAGTATTATTTGGATTCTTTAGATTTTTGCTCCTCTCTGAGATAGTATTTAATTTCTCATCATCTTTAGAGACCTCTTCAGTATGTTGTTCCATAAATGGATTATCTTTCTCAATAATTTCCGTGTGAACCATACGTGGTTCAACTATACTCGTATCATCATCAGTACTATCATTATGTGACTCAACTTGTTCATTAGATTCGTTATTTTTGCGATACTCTTTATTATTATCATTGTATACTTCCTCCACTTCCCCTGCTTCCTTCACTTCAATACTAGGAGGCTGGCTTCCTTCTGAACCAGGTGATGTTTCTGGCGTGCCGCTATGGCTGGTTTTAATTTGATTGCCCTTTGCAGGACTCATTTGTTTTCTAGATTTTCTAGATTTACTTTTACCCATCGCGTCTTAAGCTAATCTTCAACGGCAAAGTTGTTCTCAATTGTCTCTTATAGGTGTTCTTCTTTAAACTATCCTAACATCGATTTAGTTTCATTGAAAGGGATCCCTTTCTTATTTCTATAGTTTCAACTGCCGCACCAAAAATAGCGAAGAGCACGTGATCTGAAAATTTTCTAATTCACTTCGTTAAATTATCGATGAGCATTTGAATACATATTAAATTGTTGTTGTATTGCAATGGATCATTACTATATAGACCAACAACAACACCAATAGACCCTCCCTTACAATGTCACAAAATAAGGGAATTTCATTGTCAAAATATTTGACAAGTGAACAACAATCTGAGTTGATTGACGATCTGGTTGCATCTGGATCGCTAAGTGATGTTTTAGAGATAGTCAAGTCTTCAGGTGATGATGTGCCGATTAAGGAAACCACAATAGATGCTCTGTTTAAAGGTTTTAAATTAGAGTTATTCAAGATTGACGATGATTCTACAAATGAGTCATCTTCAAACACTAATCTCAACTCTATTTTCAATGATATTGAATTCCAAGTATATTTGCAAATAATTAGTGAAATCCCTTCTCTATTGATTAAATCCCTTCTATGGATCAAGCGCAGTTTGGCTGTTTACATTGGTAAGAATCACAGCAGATTATTTGACGATGATTACTACAATAGTAAAGTTAATAATTGTATTACTACCATTAGCACAGATGATTTCACCCAGGTATTATCCGATGATCAAATAAACATATTGTTATCTTTACTTGAAAACATTTCATTAATTGAAGAAAATTCTGCTGATACAAAGGACCTTGAATTAGACGCTTTGATAATCTGTTTATTAGGATCTAACATCGAATCATTCGCTATCAAGTCTTCAC
The DNA here is from genome assembly GCA_030579255.1 of Kazachstania psychrophila. Taxonomy (NCBI): domain Eukaryota; kingdom Fungi; phylum Ascomycota; class Saccharomycetes; order Saccharomycetales; family Saccharomycetaceae; genus Kazachstania; species Kazachstania psychrophila. The sequence continues at coordinate 242,894 of JAKTQD010000016.1, read as the reverse complement.
AATTAATGAGATGGAGATCGGCCGATATTGCATACTATTGTAAACAAGACAATGATTTCGATAGATTAACATGGGAAAGTATTCAATCCTTGTACAGTGATTCGAACATCCATAGTTGGAAAGAACGTAACGCCTTAACATTCCAAATGCGTCTGCTAACCAGTGAAGAACCATCCGAACAACTTATTAAATATTTGAAAACGGATGAGTACTGGAAACAATTGCAATATGCATTAGACCATAATATCCATGAATACAGAAAATTGGCCCTTTCCATTTTGAAATTAACTATCCAAAAGCTAATGGGCGTAACTGGATCATTTGAAACCAAATTATTAAATTGGAATCCTGAACAGAAAAAACAAGCTCTAGAATCATGGATGAAATTCACTACACTATATGAAATGGTGGCTCTTGATACATCATTAAACCAAATTCAAGCTGCCCGTTATGATATTATTAATTTATTTGTAGATCCTTATGTTCATCCAAGTTGGGCTTTAATTTTATTCTCCACAGGTTTAGGTGCTTCTATGGAAAGTGTCAGAAAGTATATTCTTTCTTTAGTATTCCAGGTTGAGAACTGTGCAGTGTTCACCGAAAATTTAAGTATCTTAAAAGATGCCGTTCTACTGTCTGCAATGGATGCTCACTTTTATAATGTCGATGGATTGAATTGTCCTTACGCTGAAACAGTTTACACGTTTATTTCCAATTTGCTACTACAAACTAAAGAAAACAAATCAGAAGTTTTAGAAACTATCTTCAGTTTACTAATCGAACAAGGTTCCGCATTTGGTCCAGCTAAAATATATTTTTCCCTTGGTGTTTTAAAATATTTAGAATCTTTTGGTTCTCACAGTATCGAGGCTATACATTTGAAACAAATTAGAAAGCTTTTTGAGTTCGAATGTGAAGAAGAAATCTTTGAAATGACTGCTCAGACTATTTATTTGAAGATGTTATTATTTACCAACCTATCTGTTAAGATGTCAGATTGGATAGAAACAATTAAAACTCATTTAGTATGTCAAAATTACGATTTCAAATATTTTTTACCATTATTAAGTGAATATAAAACTGTTATTAGTCAGAAATTTGCGAATGATAGCAATCTTGACCAAGACATCACTGATCCATCTTTCGATGTGATTCTATATTTACTATTCTCTAAAAAACCAAGCACTATTTCTATCGAGTTTATTAGTCTATTATCTAAGGCGGGAAAGATAACTAATTTAGATTTCAAAGAAGATGCGTACAACATTTTGGTTGATTTATTAAACAACAAACACGAAGATGAAGATTACAAGGGATCAAGAGATATAATCAAATACCTAAAATCTGATTCAGAATCATTAATTAATTTGAACATCACTGAATTTTACAAGTCTCTGCAAATTAACTTCAGTGCAGAACGTTTTGTTTTATTTGCCGCAATCTACAGTACATTTTTGGAGGCTGAGATATTATCATTCAGTATACCGCTGAGTGAATTGACTGGTATCTATGAGAACTTGAACAATATATTATTGGAAAATAAAACCAAGGGGTTCTTTAAATTCAAGGATGAAATATATGGTACCTTCTTCGAATTAATATTAACTTATTTAAAGTCACAAAAACTTAAATTAAGTGATACTGATTTACAGGATTTATTAGCCATAGCACAAAAGAACGTCAACTCAGATAACGGTCACTTCAACGGTAATTTCAATGTTACGAATATATGTGTATTTATTTTAGATGACTACTTCATTTATGACAACAAGGTCGTTGAAGATAAGAAGGTTTTAGCTTCTCAAACGTTTGAAATTATTTTCTCTATTTGGGAAGCTGTAAGCAGTGTCAGATTAATCTTAAAGGAAAGGACCCTACACATGAAATTAATAGAAGGTTTATTCCATAATGTATTTTTATTCTTCGCTATCCAAGAAGATAGAGAAGATACCTTTGTCAGCTATTTGAGAGAAACACTACTAAATTCTGGGAATGAAATTGCTGGCCTTGGTTATTCTAGAAGAAGTTTCTTACCCCTAATAAGTAGAGAGATTTGTCAATTTTCTAAGCAATTTAGTCAATACTTACAAGCTGGTGAGAATGATTACAGCTGGCTTATTTCAATTATTATTAATGTTTTCAAACAGCCTCAAATGGATTTCAATATATTTAAAATGAAACCTGTTATTGGTAATCTCTATGACCATGTATTAAGTTCTAATTCTAAGAACAATACTTCTATATATGAAGACGTTTATGGCGAAGATGAAGTTGCAACAAGAATCCATATTATTAACGCCCTATTCTACATGAATGATTCATTCAAGAAACAATTAATATCATACATTGTTGAGAATACCAATGCATTAGAATCTATCAAGAGGATTGACGGCCCAGAAGAAGCTGAAAGATTGTTACTATGGCAGATTCTCTTGTTATCTTTAAATTTACTATCTGATAGGAAGCTAGAGGCTAAAATAGATGAGTTAATTAATAAGAGTATCGAAACTGAAGCGTCTCCATTAGTTAGAGTTTATAAAGAATGGGTTATAGCGTATAACTTTGTTGAACAATATGACGATAAAAGTTCAAGTGAATTAGATGAATACCTATTCTCATTGATGGTTGACCATAGCAAGCCAGTTCAAGTTGTCAGTGCAGAAAAGATTATTTTTATTTCCCTTATTGCTTTAGTGAAGACTAAATCTGTAAGTTGTCAAAGACTATTAGAAAGATTTCTATGCTCTTTAGTTCCTAATGCTTCATCTAATAAACCACTAGTTAGACATTTCTCTAACTCATTGATGATTTCTTTCTGGCCAATTTTTAAGGACAGAATGGCTACCGATACCCTTCGTGTCATATTCCAAAACTTATATGACAATGCAAAAAAGACTCAGCTAATCGGTCAATACAGATCTGGTGATGCCAATATTTGGAATGTCTACGATGACTTGAAGTTAACTGATATATTTGGAGGTGTCTTAAGAAAAATTTCTGATCACAAAGTTTCTTTTATTAGCGAGTTAGAATTTGTTACGTATTTAATGGATGAAAACGATTGCCCTGTTGCTATCGGTAATAACGACTCGTCCTTATGGTTGAAGAAGAGAGATGAAAAGTCATTCTCTAGTAAGAATATGTTTGAAAATTCAAATGAAGGCCCATCTCCATTGCAAACTAAGAGTGGTGCTTGGGAAACAGTTTTCGACTTAGAAAACAAGAAATCTAATGAAATGGTTAAACGTTCCAAATTAATCGTAGTTGCATCATTGGTTGATAAACCACCAAATTTGGGTGGTATTTGTAGATTATGTGATGTTCTTGGTGTTGGTCTATTGACTGTTCAAGATATTAATGTCAAGAAACACCCTCAATTCAAGAATGTTGCTGTTACAGCTGACAAATGGATGCCAATGGAAGAAGTTCCAGTAGATTCCATCATTGAATTCATGAAAGCTAAGAAAAAAGAAGGCTTCTCTTTAATCGGTCTAGAACAAACTGATAAATCTTTGGAATTAAATAATAGCCACAAATTTCCAGAAAAATCATTAATATTATTAGGTACTGAAGCTCATGGTATCCCTGGTAATTTATTAGGTGAACTAGATTACTGTCTAGAGATTCAACAACATGGTGTTATCAGATCAATGAACATCCAAACTGCTACTGCAGTAATTGTACATTCCTATACAGTCCAACATATGTAATATATGTAATATAATAAAGTATATATCATAATATCTCAGAAGAAAACGATTCTGATTATAAAAACTATGTGAAAGATTGCTGCCTCATCGAGTGATTCACATTCTTACAAGTAAATAGAGTTTGGTTTGTTTGATTCTTGAGCATTTTCACTTCTCTTAGTATTATCGTATGACCCAGATTCTCTGTATATCTTTTCTTCATCCAAAGCTTCAATTCTATCATTACAGTTTCTTAACACAATCTGGTTCTCCAATAAAGAGTCCTTAAATAACTGCAGATCACTGGACTCAAATTTATCTAACTCATCCATATCATTCAATTCATAGACCCTATCAGATGCCACTTTCCCTTCTATCTTATCGACATATTCCAATAATGTATCATTAGTCTTGTTTAAATGTCTAATGTTGTTTTCAATCTCATGCCTGATCCCTGTTAATTCTTCTTGGGACATTTCATTGATTGCGAGTCTAAACTCCTCAATCTGAATTGGTCGCTTCATACCTTCTGCTGACATGTTTGCTATAATTATTTATGTGTGCTATATTCTATCTACACAGGGTTGATACTGTATTTATAAAGTGATAGATGTTGCTCAAATAATACTTGGAGTATGAACATCCTTATATTTTGACACCTTTCTTTGGACGGCGTAACATTTATTTTTCTATAATAAAAGTAAGTAATGACAAATATATAGAGTTGTAATGAAAATGATATTTTATAATGCGATTAATAGTTTATAGATTAGTATATATGCTAATTTAGGTTATGAATGAGTTTATTGGTTTAACTCGCAGTACTTCTATATTCTTCAATTTCAACTGTCTCTTGAATTGCAATTGATATCTCTTGAAAAGACTCACTTGAGCCAGTAGATTGTTCAAGTTCTAGTTTACTCTTGACTTGACGGTTTAATCGACGATCCAACATACTTGTGGTACTGGATAGTATACCTCCATGACACGAATTCATGTTATCTGGGCTCACTAACCATGAGAAATCTTGGTTTTCATCGATATCTATCTCAGTAGACGATGTCTGGCTATCAACAGATCCATCGAAATGAGTATTCAAAACATGCCCAATGACTGGCCACCCGTAGGCATTCGCAAACCGCCTCCTTACAATAATGTTATTGTGAGCGTCTGGTTTCAGAGCAACAATTACTTTTCTCCAAGACATACCTTTATGTAAATTATTTGAAATTGCTTCTTGGTAACTTTCACCTAGCTCTTTAACTTTCTTCTTAAGATATGGTTTCAAGATTGTGTCTTCATATTTGTTCTTGATATCTCCAATATCATATTCATTATAAACTTTGTCATGAATTATGATATTTAACCTTTCAGCTGGATCTTTAATATACGATGAATTAGGTTTCGGTGGCATCACTAAAGAACTAACTGATCCTAATAATGAAGCAGTTGGTACTTTGGTCAATTCATGCTTCTTCTGTTTAACTTCCTGAATTTTATCAAGTAGCTCCTTATAATCTAGGTATAATAATGCAGATGTGTACAATGGTACAATACCATCGTTTATGCCATTAGCATATATGGTACGATGCGAAAATAATTTAAGAATAGTTGTTAAAGGTTCGCCTGATAAAAGGTACAATAGTGGGATATTGTTGTTCAATTTTTCCCTGTGTAAACCTAAATCTTGACCTGTCTTACCCATAACACCATATGATAGCGAATATTTAACATATTTTGGATTATGGGAAGCTAGGCCAAGTAAAGGTGATGCTAGTGTAATAAAATTGATTGGTATTACTTTTTGAAAGAACCACGGATATTTAATGGAAATATAAGCAATAGCAAACATTTGAACCAAACCACCCAAAGAATGCCCTATAAATGATATCTTTATTATCGAGTCATTGTATAAATCATTGATAATATACTCTGCTAGCCTAGTACCTAGGTATTTTATACCCTTTTCTGTTTGACATACATTTTCGGTGTAACCTTCGACTATAATCCTTTCATTCGGATAAAGATATTGTCTCTTATATATCTCTTCCATTATATAGAACATATCTACTGATATGTTTGAATGTAAACCATGGGTTAAAATTACTAAATGTGAATCTATTGGTGAATTGGATAATTCAATAGATTTAGGTATTCGCCAAAGATCATCTGTTGTTAATTTTATGATCTCTAGCTTGGGATCAATAGTTTCGCCAGGAGAATGAATTTTCAATGAACCTTTAGAATTTCCAACAGTTATTTCATAAGATATATGACTATTTGGGGAAAATATGATTCCACTTACAACATCAACAATCCAAACATATTTATATTTCAACTGATGTAGAGTCAATTCAGTAATAATTTTAGACTGAGGTTGTAAACTAGACTGATATTGTGGTCCCTCCGCAGTTGTAATAAGCTTCTCTGAATTATTATAATCTCCAGTGGTAACATCACAGTATAGATCAAAGGGTCCCATAATATATCCTGCATGGTATGATGCTTTAGATACATTCTTAACTTTCAACCACAGGGACTTCAGGAAAGATTGAGTGAGAGCCATACTACTTTGGTGGTGGCCATTTCTCTTGGTAAGACTATAAGTTATGACATAACGTTCAATTTGACCAACTGTCACAAAAGACTTGCGATGATATAACACTTGATCAATTGAGTTCATTGACAGTTTTCTTTAACATCAATAAATATCCAATTTATATATAATATAAAATGAGTGATACTATCAATATATGCCTTATATGTATCTCTTCAAGTCCGTTGTTTGTATAAATTGAAATATTTGTGTTTCTCATAGTTATTAAATTGAAATATTTTTAATTTGAAATAAAAAAAACTATAATGAGCTTAGTCAGTAGCTGAACAACAAACATTCAATATAGGTAACTTTTAAAGCATATAAGTATAGATAGGTATTTATATAGACTAAAAATTCATTATAGATGGGCCAAGAGAACTATAGTAAAGAAAGGAAAGTCGGTGAAGGTACTTATGCTGTTGTCTACTTAGGTACCCAGAAAAGTACATCAAAGAGGATTGCTATAAAAGAAATTAAGACCTCTGAGTTTAAAGATGGTCTAGATATGTCAGCTATCAGAGAAGTTAAGTATTTACAAGAGTTAAGACATGCAAATGTTATTGCCATGTTAGATGTGTTTATGGCTTACGATAACTTAAATTTAGTGTTAGAATTTTTACCAGGTGATTTAAAGGAAATTATCAAGGATGAAAAGATCCTATTCACACCAGCAGATATTAAATCATGGATGTTAATGACATTAAGAGGTGTTCACCATATACATAGAAATTTCATATTACACCGAGATTTAAAACCAAATAATTTATTATTGTCCCCAGAAGGTGTTATTAAAGTTGCAGATTTTGGTTTAGCTAGAGCAGTACCAGGCCCAAGAGAACTGCTAACGAGTAACGTCGTCACCAGATGGTATAGAGCCCCGGAATTACTGTTTGGTGCTAAGCATTACACTTATGCTGTTGATGTTTGGTCTGTAGGGGTTATATTTGCCGAACTTATGTTAAGAATCCCATATCTACCAGGCCAAGATGATATTGACCAAATGGAAGTTACATTCAGAGCTCTAGGTACTCCAACAGATAAAGACTGGCCGGATGTTTCAACATTTTCAAGTTACAATAAATTACAATTCTACCCACCACCTGCAAGAGAAGAACTAAGAAGAAGATTCATTGCAGCAACAGAAAGTGCATTGCAACTAATGGATGGTATGCTAACAATGAACCCACACAAACGTTGGACAACAATCCAATGTCTACAAAGTGACTACTTCAAAGAACAACCTCAACCGTCTGATCCGGCTGATATTAAGATATTTTCAGATTGAAAAAAAAGTCCCTAATATAAATAGTTGATATATTTATTGAATATAACTACATATATGTGCATATATAAGACAAACAAATACACGTAATCATTCGCATACATAGGTTCAGTGCTTTATTATTACACTGCGAAGATGAGTAAACCTTCTTTTAAGAGCATATTTCCTTCGAAGAAATTGATCAATAGAATCTTATTTCAGATGGATTCTGATGTGACATCAAGAACGATAGTACCAATATACGAATCGATATATTGCGAACAGAAGATACCGACAAAATATGCTAATAATGGTGAAGTTTTGTTTCTAATGAATAGAGTTTTACAACAAGTTAAGAAACTCAGTAATTTTGAATCAACTCAATTAAAACCAATGAGAAATTTCCTGTTATATAGTGCTGCAAAAGAGGGTTCCAATGATGCTATCTCACTATTATGTTACGATATTCTTTCTGATAAATTAGAAACAGACATTACTGAAAACTCAGAAGTGTTACTTAAGAAGAAAGAGTCTGAGAAACTACTGAAAGATTTAGTATTGATGGGACATGGGTTAAGTTTTAAAGTAGTAGGAGATCTATATTACTCAATGGGTCAAGTTCAAGAATGTAAACGATGGTATTTGAAGTTCCTTGAACAGCCAAACTTAAAGAATGAGATAAGAGGTGAAATACTAGAGCGATTAGGGGAAATTGAATTCAAAGAAAATATAAATAATATAAAATCTGCTGAAGCTCGTTTTCTTGAAGCGATAACGTTATGCAAACTACAAGATTGTGTGAAATCATATTTCTACTTAGCCCAGATTTATATCAAATATGATCCTTTAAAATCGAAAGTATTGCTAGAACAGTGCTGTAGTCAGGGTTTCAAAGAAGCCTTCAAAGAAATTGGTTATTTAGAGATGAATTATTTTAGGGACTTACCTAAAGCACAAGAATGGTTTAAGATTGGTATGGAAATATTTGATATAGAGAGTTTCTTCGGTTATTTCGATTGTTCTTTCCAGATGAAGGAATATAAGAGTTGCCTAAATTGCTTGAAAAGTATGGAGAATTTAGCTAAAATGGATGTAAATTCTAAGGATTTAATGAAAGTTTTCGTCACACAAAGAGCTGATAAAATACAAACCGTAATGAAACATGCCGAGGGAAAACCATCTGTAATCGAGTCCAATAAGAGTGTACAAAGTGGTAGGAATTCGAATTGGAATATATAATGAGAACTAAGACTGTAAATATGACATAAATATATATATTCATTATAATTTGAGTTTATATTCCACTATTTATTATAAAATGATATATATATACACATGACTAAATGCATAAGTAAATGCTTAATAAGTTTTGAAAAAATCATGCGTATCGTTATTTGGTTGAGTAGTATTAGTGGTATGGTCTTGATTGTTGGCATTATTGTTAGTAAACGATGATAATAAATTATCGTTGTTTGAGTCCTGCAATAAGTCATTACCATCAAAGAAGAAATTGTTTAATTGAATAGAGTCCAATTCATGTTGAGATAAATTCACTAAATTATTTGGCTGTGATATAATCGTTATGTTTGTTTGTTTTTGGTTATTCGGCAGATTTTGTTGTTGCTGTTGTACTAACGGGTTAGTGAACTGTTGAATATTAGTTTGTTGTGGTATATTTTCCTGAGGGTATGATTGAAATTGATTAGAATTTATTATCTGTCCCATATCTTTCTGTTGGAAAGGAGTATTGTTTGGAATCATGTTATTTAGTGGGAAACTAGGAGGTTGTATTATTTGATTTGAAGACTTATAATCTAAAATCAATGCATTCATAAATCTCAAAGAATTTTGTAAACCTTTGAGACAATGAGGTAAGTTCGAACCACCAATAAAGGCGTCGTTAACTTGTTTTCCTTCAGAGAAATCTTCACAAATAGACCATTGATTTGGAGTTTGCTGTTGTTGCTCTTCTAGAGTTGGATCTGTGTTTGTGAACTGAACGGCAAAATTTGGAGGTTTTTCCATAGTTAATTTTAATTCACCAAAATTACTTGTCTTATCGTGGCTTGTAATGTCATCTTCAGACTCTAACGACAACGAACAGTTGGTCACTGATTGAATTGGGTAAAAAATTCTGAAAAGAATCTTAGTCTTGTTTGAAACAGCACTGAAAAAATAGTTAACCTCGAAGTTCTTTTTAGAAATCAATACAATCAGATCTGTAGAATCGTTCATTATATTGCTCAAAGAGTTAGGTGACAAATTTCTTAAATTTTGAATCATATCAAATTTTTTTTGTGATATAGAACCACTTTTCATTCTATTCCAAGAACCAACAGTGATGGAACATATATCTATCAAATAATAGTCTTTATTAACATCCAGAGGAAGACGATCAAAGAATTTCAACTTTTCTTCTTCATCATATGCGCTCCCATTAGATGATTGATCCGAACCACTTTCGTCGTCGTCGTCATCGTCGTCATCATCGTCAGAATCATTATTTGAAGACGATTTCCTACGTACAAAACCAGATAATTTACTGTGTTTCTTAGCATGCATCTTCTTTTTATTCTTGGCTCTTCTATTTTGAAACCAGATGGTAACGTTCTTCTCTGGCATACCAATCATCTTTGAAATATTTCTTCTCTGTTGAATAGAGGGACTAGGGTTTAATGAGAACTCGTGCTTCAGCAGATCTAAAGTCTCCCCAGTGGCTCTGTTTCTCTTAGATTTCGAAGGAGACATACCAGTAGGTGTACTAGAGCTGGTTCCATGTTGCAGATCCTGAGGTACAGGTATACTTGTCGATGACGAAAGAGAATTATCTAATCCCATCATATTCGTCAAAGGTAGCATATCTTCATGCAGAAGGTTGAAATCTTCGTTAAAACCGCTATCAAAGCCTTGGTTGTAATTAGTAAAGCCTTTCATGTTGTATTAACACACACAGTATGGAGTACTAGCGGTGTTTACCCCTTTAAACCATGATTGAATGTACCCATCTCTTCTATAATTGTATAATTAATTTGTTCATTTTTTTTCAAAAATGTATTGAAAAAACTGTGCGGGTAATACTGCCGTATCACTAGTAAAATAGCATGAATTTATAGTAATATTGAGTGCAAAGTATAGTAAATTAGTTGATAATATTGATAATTTGTGTCAAATAGTACCCTTGAGTTGCATTGATAGGGTTATTTTATCATTTATGTTTATTTTAGGCTTCTCATATGTTTAGCGATAAAAGTGTATATACGCGATTTATGTTTATATATTGACATTATATAATATTTATTTGATTTGAATGGCTCATCGAAGTGATAAAGCTTGCAATACGTAAAGAAACACGTACAATAATGTCTAGCAAAAGGGTGAATATACAAGGTGACGCAGGGTCTGTAAATAAACGTGCGAAAAGAACTACTGAGAGTGATACTCAGGTCAGTAGTGGAGAATTTAAAGTATTACAGGCCTATAGACAGTTACAGTCTGATATAACAAAAGGTAGGGCACATACGCTCAGAACGGGTGATATTAATATTGTGGTGGAGAGGCTGAATGATATGGAGTCACTCTATGAGAATGTAAGGGCTCAGAACAATAATAATCTGTTTGCACAGGACTCTAGGACAATGGTTGGCATAAGTGAATTAGCTGAGATCAGTGTTAGAAATCTGAAACTAGGTGAGACTAAATCATTAATTAACTTGGATGATATGACAGGGTTCTGTAAAAGATATATGTTAAAAGAATACTTCCAAGAGAATCAGATCAGTGAAACATTAAATAATGCAGGCATATTGCAGGATATGGATGATAATGAAGAGGATGAAGAGAGTAGCGAGGATACTGTAGTCTCAGGTGAAAACTCTACAATGCAAGAGGTAGATAAGTTAAAACAGGACTCGTTAAGGAAAGAATACTTGAAACAATTCGACAAATACAATTCATTCGATCAGTTTAACTGGTTCAGAATGGGTGCTTTGTTTAATAACCTGACGAAAACAGTATCTACAGTTGACAATCTTATTGGTCCATTCTCTATTGAGAAGAAAGTTAGAGAGAAGATTACGAAAACTAGAAAAGTAGATCAAGTTGGTCAACTAACAACTGCTGACAGACCAACTGCTGAGGATTTACTATCAAATGATGAAAAAACCACACCTGAACAAGTTAAAAGATGTTTCAAACTTCTAAATAATAAAGTTGGGAAAGGTAAAAGTATATCACTGTTTAAATTTATCATAAATCCAAACTCTTTTGCGAAATCGGTGGAGAACTTATTCTACACCAGTTTCTTAATCAAAGAAGGTAGATTAGTTCTTGAGGAAGACCCAGAAGATGGGATGCCATGTATACGGGTTAAAGAATCGGTAAGAAGCAATAAGGATAAACATGATCAAGACATTGAGAAACAGAAAAGAATTGGTTCAAACGAAAAGCATATCATTTTCCAAATGGATATGCCAACTTGGTCTAAATTAATTAAGAAATTCAATATAACTTCAAGTTTTATAGATGACAATATGTAATTAATATATGTGTTTTTGCTCCTTATGAATTATTTACAGGTTTATATTTCCAATTTGAGACATCAACAATCTCTTCTAATGACCATTTTCTAATAGGTAAGATATCCAAATCATTACTTATTTCTGTACCTTGGAGATCACGGTGATGATCATATAGCTCGATACCAGAATATCCAATCATAACAGCATTATCCGTACACAACTCTAATGGCGGATAATGGAAGCTATTAAACTGATTTTTAAGTTCAGTTGATAACATGTCTCTTAAGGATTGATTGGCACTCACCCCACCAGAACAAATAAGAGTCTTCGTATCTGAGAACTGTTCTGGGTGATATTTAATGGTATGTTTGATCTTAGTTATTATATGATTTAAAATAGCCGCTTGTATCTTTGCCGCTAACAGTTTATGTTGTTCTTGTGATAACGATTCTAATGGATGTAACTTAATGAACTCTTTGACTGCTGTGATAAATGGGGCAAATGAAAATGCAAGTTTATTTTGATTCATCTTTGATAGGGGGTTCGGTAGTTTAATTTGATCTACAATCGTATCACTGATATTAGGATCAATACCTTTTGTGTACTTTTCTAATTCTTTCCCAATCATAATACCTTTGAGACCAATTTCTCTACCACACTTATCTAATGAATCACCTGCAGCAATATCAATACTCTCACATAATATTTTATGATCGACTACACTTGTTGAATGAACCAAGATACAGTGTCCCCCACTTACTAACAAACTTACAAATGGGAACTTAATGGATTTATCGTAAAGTCTGGGCACAAGTAGATGTCCTAGCATATGGTTAATACCCAACAGAGGACGTTTTAGACCAACTGCCAGACCCTTAGTGGTATTTAAACCAACTGATAAGGAACCCAGCATCCCAGGACCTCTTGTAGCACATAGTAAATCAGGTATCTCAATACCTGGTCTACTTAGAATATCTGAGATCATAGATGCTAGATGTGACTGATGGTGTTCATGAGCCACTGTTGGAATAATACCACCTTGTGCAATACTATCTAAAGTACGTTTTTCGTTTACCACTACGTTTGTTATATTCTTAGATTCATCATGATGTAAATACGCTACACTTGTGTCATCGCAGGACGTCTCGATTGCCAGAACATTATACAAACGTTTATTAAACACATTTTTAATGTTAACTAGACTCACACCAAACTTAATCGAGCTAGTATACTGCAACATTACAGCCTATACTACACATATTTGACCATTTGTACCTTATTAGCCTTCTCACCTCAAGAAAAAATTATTCCCGGGAAATAATATTCCGACTGCTTTTCAAAATTTACATTTGAAATTACGAGTTCTATTTACTTAAAAGTAGATCTCAAAACATAAGGTAAATCATTGGAGAACAAGAGGTATAGAGAGTATAGGTCGGTTTATATACAATCAGCGCGTGACATGAACATTAATATAGATACCAAACCGAATTCTGCGACCTCAAATCCTAGAACAGGAAATAATTTGAACGATTCTAATGTTAAGTCATCTCAAAAGCATAAGACGAAAAGAGGTTCTAGAAACAAACAACGTAAACTACCGAATAAAGGTGTTAAAAATGAAAGTAAAGGTGTCAAAAATGATCTTTCCGAGCCAGAGTTTGATATGAACGTTGTAGTGTCCGATGCTATGGCAGTGAATTCGAGACAATTGCTTTATGCACATGTTTACAATTATCTTTTGGAAAATAAATACTACGACACTGCAAGACAATTTTTAAGAGAAGCAGAGGTGCCGTTATCTAGTCATAATGGTACCAGTAAACCTACAAGTACCAATTCACATAATTTATCATCATTATCTCCAAACCATTTACTGAAATCGAAGATGATTATAAATTCTCCCGATACATTCTTGTTGGAATGGTGGCAGTCATTACTGTTATTGAACAACTTTGTTGAAAAAACACCACTTGACGAATTAGATGACAAGATTAACTTAAATTATGTAAATCAATCCCAAGACAAGATTTTCCCTATCCTTCCTGTGCAAAGGTCTAACGATATTCCAAATGTTAATGCAACGCAAAATACACAAGCATTTTATAACGAAATGAATAAAGGAGAAGTTCCACCAACCAGACCAACAGGCCCTACAAGTTTGGCAATGGGTATTCCTCCAGGTTCGGTCGGTGCTGCAATGGGTAATATTCCGATGAACCCATCAACCCTTCCACACTTTATGCAACAACAAGCACAACAACAACAAGCTCAACAGGCGCAAGCTCAAGCTCAACGAGTTCAGGCCCAACAGCAAGCTCAACAAGTTCAGGCTCGACAACAAGCTCAGGCACAAGCACTACAATCTCAGGCTCAGGCTCAAGCTCAGGCTCAAGCTCAAGCTCAAGTTCAGGCTCGCCAACAAGCTCAGGCACAAGCACTACAAGTTCAGGCTCAGGCTCAACAACAACAACAACAACAACAACAACAACAACAACAAGCACAGGCACAGGCACAGGCACAGGCACAAGCACAAGCACAAGCACAAGCACAAGCACAAGCACAAGCAGAACAACAACAACAACAACAACAACAACAACAACAACAACAACAACAACAACAACAACAACAACAACAACAACAACAACAACAACAACAACAACAACAACAACAACAACAACAACAACAACAACAATCACAAGCACAACATCAACAACAACAACAACAACAACAAGCACAAGCACAAGCACAAGCACAAGCACAACATCAACAACAACAAGCACAAGCACAACATCATCAACAACAACATCAACACCAACAACACCGTCACCAACTACAACTACAACAGCAACAGCAACAGCAACAGCAACAGCAACAGCAACAGCAACAGCAACAGCAACAGCAACAGCAACAGCAACAGCAACAACAACAACATCATCATCGACAACATCATCGACAACAAATACCACTACGACAACAAATACCACTAAGACAACAACAACAACAACAACAACCCGCTCAACTTCAGGCTTTACAACAACACCAGCAGCAGCATCAGCAACATCAGCAACAACAACAACAACCCGCTCAACTGCAACAACAACTGCAACAACAACTGCAACAACAACAACAACAACAACAACAACAACAACAACAACAACAACAACAACCCGCTCAACTTCAGGCTTTACAACAACACCAGCAGCAGCATCAGCAACATCAGCAACAACAACAACAACAACAACAACAACAACAACAACAACCTGCTCAACTTCAGGCTTTACAACAACAACAACAACAACAACAACCTGCTCAACTTCAGGCTTTACAACAACAACAACAACAACAACAACAACAACAACAACCTGCTCAACTTCAGGCTTTACAACAACAACAACAACAACCCGCTCAACTGCAGGATTTACAACAGCAACAACAGATGCTCTCCATGCAATTTCAAAGAATGATGAACGGACAACAACAAATGGACAAAAAGAAAACTAATAACCAAGTTGTATACCCAAGTATGAATGAACAACCTGGTATTCCATTGAATTCGAACAATGGTAAAGAATTCGAAGAACTTCCAAATTATGATTTTATGATGGCTCAGAAATCGGATGCTAACACTAATCATCAACAATATATTCAAGCACAATTTGCATCTAGAAAGAAGAAACATTCTGAAACACAAGATCATACACCTGATAACACCCAAGTTCCTCCCCGAGGGAGATTGCCGTCTCAGCAACAGGTACAACAAATGCCAAATCCAAATCAACAAGCGTTTAATGCAATGCAATTCGCAATGAACCAACAAAATGATGAGAACAACGGTGCCAACCTTGGTGATAAAAAAATGGATTTTAACGATCCGAATATGCAACAACACTATATGTCTATGTTAAAAGCAATGCTTGTGAAGAATCAAGGCCCTGGAGGCAATGGACAACCAAATGATGCTCATTTGGATTTCCCAATGTTGAATTTCTCAATGTTGGATAATAGTGCTGATGGAACCGGTAATCCTCACGATATCAATCCAAACAATAATGTACAAAATAATGACGGCAGTTTATAAGTTAAATTAGTATATAGTTTAAAAATAATATTTATCTTTTATTAATTAATTAGTTTCTTACTATTGTATTTATTCTAGAAGTATGTCATTCTTATCGAATACTTTGTTTTTAAATTGTTCTAGGTTTTCACCATTATAACTTAATGTATTAGAAACTTCAACAAGTATATTATCCTGGACAATGGCCCCTGACTTAGATAACCAACTTGTACCTAGTTTCAAGTAAGCATCTCTACTAGTTGTTGGATTATCGTTAGACGAACCAGGACCGTTTTTTAAAGGAGAGAATTCTTCAGATCTATCAACTTCTAGACATCCAAATCTTTCCATGGGAATTTGTGGGAAGATATCAAAGATAAATTGCTCTAACTTGACACCATTTGGTTCTTCCGGTTTAACGTATTGCCTAGAGACGTTATCGTAATATGGGATTTTCTTATTAGCAATATGGTACATGGAGTTATCGCACCAATGATCCAATTGTGATTTTAATAAATCCATTGAATAATAATGATTGACAATGTTAGCGGCACGTAAAGTTAATAGACCATTTTCATCACGAGCTTCTGCTAACTCCTTTGAAATTTCTGAATACTCAATAACACAAGGTTTAGAGTTTTTACTGGCGATTAAACCAACAGATTCATGAGCATCTCTCTTTCTTACGGCCTTTGTTGCTAGTTGAAATTTGTGTTTGATAGCAAAACCAATAAAAACTGGATCTGCTAATTTCGAAAGGACGTTATCAACACAATACATATATATGTGTTTAATTCCTCTCATTTCAAAATCTTCCATTAATTTAGCGTCTCTAATAGCGTGGTATAAACCACCATTTCCATCTGGTGCTTGTACCAAACTTACCGGATCATCCAAGAACATCTTAGTACCGTCTGCATTTAAAGCCGGCAGAGTCCCTTGGTTAAAGAAAAAGATTTGTTCCTTATTTAAACCGAAATTGTCATGTTCATTAAAGAACTTTTCAGTAGCAGCTCTAGTAGGTTCTGAAGTCATGATGTACCATGGAATGACTTTTTTGGACCCTGCTAATATTTGTAAGGTTAATAATTTTTCAGCTTGTATTTGGAATAAAGATTTGTGAGAAGGTAAGTTGATATCGTAACAACCCTTTGGACTAGAGGAACCTAATCTTGTACCTTGGCCACCGGCCATTAAAATAACAGCGACTTCACCGTTCTTAATAGCCTCAATACCTAAGTTACAATATTCTTGCGCTAACTCAGTATTGCCAATAATAGATTGATAAGAAGATTCTGGTAGAGTATCAACCACAGCAGTTGAATCATCTTCTTCATTTAAAAGCATTTTAGACTTCTTGAAAGCCTCAAACATCATTTTTGGAGGAATTCTTCGAGCTAATTTGGCCAGATGTGAGTAGAAAGACTCTCTCTCATCGTCAGATAATGAATCGACGTGTTTGAATAAATGTTCTTGACCTGCTTCAATGTACAGGTCCTTAATGGAACTATCACTGGACATGTTTATCAGGTGTATACTACTTTAAGGCTCTTTCTATTCCTATCTTTAACTGTCTTTGCGACAACGATGATTCTTCTCTATTTATAAATCAAAATAATTTTTCGCTTTAAGAATTTCGCCCATAAATTACATATTACCTTAAATAGAATAAATGGCTATATAAAAGATGATCTGGCAATGAATATAGTTAAAAGGTTATTAAATGGATGAATTTTTACTGGAGTTTGTTTGTACAGGTGTTAAATGGTATTATATTGTGTTGAAAACACAATTAAACACCATATAACCTTGTAGATGAGTACATTTGGGCTTATCAAAGAATGTTTTTGGTATTAAAACCATGTTTAACAATCAAAAAGGTATATATACGTTATATTGGATCATATTAACAACTTTTGGAACATAAATATATGTATACATCTTGGTTTTGAGTACTTTGGATAGTTTTTATGGTATCCTTAATTAAAGGTCAATATATATTTTATTACGCGTCGCGTCTTTGAAATAATTATATAATTAATAATATAAAATTTATATGAGATGTGTCGATGATTTACGATATTAATTAATAGTTTAAACATCATAAACTCTGTGTAATAGTCAATATACACAAAGATTCATTAGCCATGGTTAATACTTTGAAAAGGCAAGGTGATGAAATAGATTCTATATCGCATGATGAGTCAATTATAGGTGAAAAGAAGATTAGAGTCCAATCTCAAGATCATTGTGTAGGAAGTGAGCCTGTATCTACTATAGAGATCATTCCAACTGATGATTTTAGAAAGTTCAAGAGTAAAGGTTTCCAAGCAAGTGGTAAAGATGTACTTGGTACTCAGATGGAGTCTGCTTTTGAAAGAGAGTTATCTTTATTAGAACATGAAGCAATAGAGATGGAACAAATTCAAGGTGAAAAAGATGAAAAAGCATTGTATATGAGAGCTCCTCTACCAGAGAACTTCTCAGCAGAGACTCATGATGTTATATTCCAGCAGATTGATGTTGAGCAGAGTACTTTACCACATATTAAAGATGAAAACACCTCATCAATCGTTAGATTTTTCGGTGTTACGAATGAAGGTCACTCTGTGCTTTGTAACGTTACAGGTTTCAAGCATTACGTTTATGTACCACAACCATCATCAGACGATGCTGATGACCCTCTAGTTAGAACAGAATTCCTAAAACATTTAAATGAAATGTATGATAACTGTGTAGATTCCATTGAAATTGTACCAAAACAGTCCATTTGGGGTTATGCAGGTGATGCTAAGATTCCATTTTGGAAAGTTTATACTACGCAACCAAATATGATTAATAAATTAAGAACAGGTTTTGAAAAAGGTCATATTACATTTAACTCATGGTTCTCTAGTGGTGTAACCACTTACGATAACATTGCATACACTTTAAGACTTATGGTTGATTGTGGTATCAGTGGTATGTCCTGGATTACATTACCAAAGGGTAAATATACTATTGTTGCTCCAAATAGAAAGGTTTCCACAGCTCAAATAGAAGTTCAAGTAAATTTCCGTGACTTAGAATCACATGTTTCTGAAGGTGAGTGGTCTCACTCAGCTCCATTACGTATTTTATCCTTTGATATTGAATGTGCTGGTAGAATTGGTGTTTTCCCAGAACCTGAACAGGATCCAGTTATTCAAATTGCTAATGTTGTTGCCGTTGCTGGTAGTAAGAAACCATTCGTTCGTAATGTTTTCACATTAAAAAGTTGTTCTCCTATCACAGGTTCGAAGATTTATTCACATGAAAGGGAAGAAGATATGTTACTACATTGGCGTGATTTCATGGTTGATGTCGATCCGGATGTGGTTATTGGTTATAACAGTACAAATTTCGATATCCCATATTTAATTAATCGTGCTAAAGCATTAGGTGTTGCAAATTTCCCATATTTTGGTAGATTATCAAACGTTAAACAAGAAGTTAAAGATACAATTTTCTCTTCTAAAGCTTATGGTACAAAAGAATCTAAAGATGTTAATATTAACGGTCGTTTACAATTGGATTTATTACAATTTATTCAACGTGAATATAAATTAAGATCATATACATTAAATGCAGTTTCAGCACATTTCTTAGGTGAGCAAAAAGAAGATGTTCATTATAGTATCATTACAGGTTTACAGAATGGGGATAGCGAAACAAGAAGAAGATTAGCGGTTTATTGTTTAAAGGATGCATATTTACCGTTACGTTTATTGGAAAAATTAATGGCATTGGTTAATTATACAGAAATGTCTCGTGTCACAGGTGTTCCATTCTCATATTTATTATCTCGTGGTCAACAGATTAAGGTTGTTTCCCAATTATTCAGAAAATGTTTAGAAATTGATACAGTTATACCTAATATGCAATCGCAAGCTTCAGATGAACAATATGAGGGTGCTACAGTAATTGAACCTATTCGTGGTTACTACGATGTTCCAATTGCCACTCTGGATTTCAACTCTCTATATCCAAGTATTATGATGGCTCACAACCTTTGCTACACGACTTTATGCAACAAAGCTACTGTTGAAAGAATGGGCATGAAGTTAAATGAAGATTATATAATTACTCCTAACAAGGATTACTTCGTCACGTCAAAAAGAAGAAAAGGTATTCTACCGATTATTTTAGAAGAACTGATCTCTGCAAGAAAAAATGCGAAGAAAGATTTAAGAGATGAAAAGGATCCTTTCAAAAGAGATGTCTTAAATGGTAGACAATTAGCTTTGAAGATTTCTGCTAACTCTGTGTATGGTTTCACAGGTGCTACTGTTGGTAAATTACCATGTCTTGCTATATCTTCTTCAGTCACTGCTTTTGGTCGTGATATGATTATGCAAACAAAGAATGCTGTGGAAGAAAGATACTCCATTAAAAATGGCCATAAGCATGATGCCATTGTTGTATATGGTGATACTGATTCTGTTATGGTTAAATTCGGTAGTAATGATTTAAAGGAGGTTATGGAGATAGGTACTGAGGCTGCTGCTTTTGTCTCCACTCTTTTCAAATATCCTATTAATCTTGAATTCGAAAAGGCATATTTCCCATATCTATTAATTAATAAAAAGAGATATGCAGGTTTATATTGGACAAATCCAGATAAATATGATAAATTAGATCAAAAGGGTCTGGCGTCTGTTCGTAGAGATTCATGTTCTTTGGTTTCTATTGTTATGAATAAAGTATTAAGAAGAATCTTAATCGATAGAGATGTTGACGGTGCTCTTGGGTTCATCAAGCAAACCATTGATGATATCTTACACAATAGAGTTGATATCTCTAAATTAATTATCTCGAAGACATTAGCACCTAACTATACAAATCCACAACCACATGCGGTTCTAACAGATCGTATGAAGAGAAGGGATGGTGTAGGTCCAAATGTTGGTGATCGTGTGGATTATGTTATTGTTGGTGGTAATGACAAACTTTATAACAGAGCAGAAGACCCATTATATGTCTTGGAACATAATCTACAAGTGGATTCTAAATATTATTTGAATAACCAATTGCAAAATCCAATTATTAGTATTATTGCTCCTATTCTGGGTGAGAAACAAGCTAACTCTATGTTCGTTGTGAAATCAATTAAGATTAATTCTGGTTTCACAAAGGGCGGTTTATTGGGATTTGTGAAGAAGGTTGACGTCTGTAAAGGTTGTAGGAGTCCGTTAAAGAATGGTGAAACAACTTTGTGTGCTAATTGTCAAGCCAATTCTAGTGAATTGTATATTAAAGCCCTTTATGATGTTCGTGATTTAGAAGAGAAGTTTTCTCGTTTATGGGTTCAATGTCAACGTTGTGCTGGCAATTTACATAATGAAGTTTTATGTTCGAACAAGAATTGTGATATCTTTTATATGCGTGTCAAGGTAAGAAAAGAATTGCAAGAGAAGATGGATCAATTAAGTAAGTGGTAGAAGCAAATACTTTCATTTTAGCATCAATGCATTTGTATTTATATATCTACTATTTATATAATAGAAGTACAAATTGAATTAATTATTAAAATTCCATTGAATGAATCATTAAATAGTATTTATACTTATAAACATGACAACTCGGTATATGTTTTTGGTAACTTATTATCAGTTAATTGTAAACGTTTCATTTCTTTTACAACATTGGATTGGGTACCATCATTTAACCAAGGGTGAGCATTTGCTTCATCTACATTAAATCTATCATTTGGATTTAGGACTAATAAATGTGAAATTAAGTGAAGTATCGAATCATCAATATTATCCCAATAAGGTGTGTAGAATGCATATTTGGCTTGTAATATTTGTTCCTTTAAAGAAGGTGGGCCTAATTGGTCACTGAATGGTGGAAATCCACAAAGACAAACGTATAGAATAACACCCGCACTCCACATGTCTACTTTAGATGTGTAACCTGTCTTTGTTAAAACTTCAGGCGCAACATAAGATGGAGTACCACATAATGTATTGGTAAATTGCATTTCACCTGTAAATTTTGCTAAACCGAAATCAGCAATTTTTACTTTGATATCAATTTCTCCTTCATCCCATGGACCTAACTGTATTTGATCTGGAGACGTTCTTCTAGTGACGTTCAATAGAATATTTTCTGGTTTTATATCTCTATGAATGATATTTTGATTATGCAAATATTGTAAACCAGTTAGAATTTGGGTGAAAATAGCCTTAGTTTCATCTTGTCTTAAACAAGTCTTTTTGACAATTCTATCAAACAATTCACCGTCTACAATTTTCTCTAGAACTAAATATTTTTGAATTTGTGATTTACTAATTGGTTCCACGAAACTATCTAATAGATTCACAATATTTGGATGATGAATTCTCATTAAAATATTTGTTTCTTCCCTAAATTGTTTACTCTTCTTTTGATCATCATTCTGTTGAGGATGAAAGATCTTCACAGCAACTGTTTGACCAGTACTTCTAACAGTGCCTTCCTTAACAATAGCATAATGACCTGAACCCAGATCTTTACCTAGAATATATTTATCGAAAAATGATACTGGTTTCGGTTTCTTTACTAGTTTGGCATTCTGACTACTTATAAAACTATTAAGTTGAGGTTTCTTGAATAGTTCGTTTTCATTTTTATTTGAAATTGAACTCTCTAGAATATTTTCCTTGTTTGTAATATTATCATCTTCAATCGTTCTCTTCTCTAATTCGTCATTACTTCTGTAACTAAATAAGAAAGAACAACTTTTACCAAAGACAATTCTGTCACCGTTTTTTAAGATGCAATCTTTTTTTACCAGTCTATTACCATTGACAAAAGTGCCATTTCTACTCTTATCTATAATATTGATCAAGTTTCTTTGCGAGCCATCTACATCCATTTGAATCAAGTTCAGTTCACAATGTACGGTGGAAATATCAGGCTCTCCTAAGGTAATATCACATGATCTACTTCTACCAACTGTACTTATTGGTTTCGTATATAACTTAAAGGTCATTTCCTTACCTGGGATCAAACTAACCAATTGTCCTAGAGGACATTCTGATGTAGATTCTGTAACATTAACTGTAGTCTGCTGTCTCTTATTGGAACCAGTAATATCATCAGAATGCTCTCTCTTAGCAACTATTGCAGCATTTGTACTCATATTTTCTTGATACATTGCTCACAGTTATATTTACCACACTTGGATACTTGATTTAGTATATATAACTACTTTGAACCTTATAATTACTACATAAACTTAACGTGTTTCAAAAGCAGCTTTATTATCCAAAAAAATTTCATAACTTTTACGCGTGGCACTTTTTGCCATTTTAGTATATTTACATTTAAACGTATTAAGTAACCTTATTAGAAGCATAGTATTAACTTATGAATGCATATCAGATTGGTCTGTTAGGGTTGGTTAACGTCCTATTGTATTTGTATAGCATTTTTTTAAAAAATATTATAAGTGTAGGATGTATATAGATATTTAAAATTTTTAACAGAATTAGTCTTTGTCTTCTAGTTCGTAAATGACTGAACCATCAGCAACTGGGTCGTATTCCTTGTCTAGATATTGTGAAAACTTCTTTAGGTTGGTTAAACCTCTGATTTCACCGGCACATAAAGGCATCTTGACAACGTGGAAATCTTCATATAATTCATCGATTTGATCTAGATATTTGGTTTGCATCTTCCATCTAGCTTGACATCTCTTACAGTTGTGTTCTTTGTCATCATCGGCGAATAATAATTGGTTGACAATAATAGAGTTAACATCCATATCGTAGGAGATTAATTCTTGAATTAATCTTTCAGTTTCGTATAAGGATAAGAACTCACTGATACAGACACAGACAAAAGTTGTTAAATCTGGATCAGTGAACTGTTGTCTAATGGTTTCGACATTTGCTTTCAATTCATTTAACTTACCAGAGATATCGACGTTGCCGGAACCCATTAAAGAGTTTAACATTGGACCTAATTTACCGGTAATTTCACCAAATTTATCTAATAATTTACCTAAAGTAGTTGGTAATTGTAGGAATCTTAATGTGTGACCAGTTGGTGCAGTATCAAAGATAACACAGTCAAAGTTATCACCTTCACCCTTTTCTTGTTGTTTGATATGTTTCATTACTTCCATAAAGGATAAAGCTTCATCGATACCTGGGATAGAACCAGTTAAATCAGCTAAAGCACCACCTTGTAATAAATCACCTAAACCATCGCCAGAACCACCTTGACCTTGAGAAACAGCCATATCATTCATATCCTTTAAAGCCGCGGCAGGATCGATTTCCATACAGGATAAATTATCCATACCAGTAACCTTTCTAGCATCTTTACCAAATTTCTCACCAAAAGCATCACTTAAGTTATGAGCTGGATCAGTGGAAATTAATAAAAATTGCTTGGATGGTTGGTTTAAAGCCATTTGGATGGCAATTGAAGAGGAGGAAGTGGTCTTACCAACACCACCTTTACCACCGACAAAAATCCATTTATGAGTAGTGGAAGTGATTAGAGAATGTAAATTTCTTTCAACAACTAAATCCATGTTGTGCTGTAGAGTATTATGATGTATATGAATACTATATTGTAGTTATTATGATATAATTATATATAAATATCTTAACACATCGTTGAGTCTTTGCTGTTCTTTTAAACTTCGTTTCCATATTTTTAACGAGAAAATCAAAGAACAAAAGGAAATATCTTTAATTTTTCAATATACAATAGCTAACATGTTAGAAAGCTCCATACAAAGAGTTAGAGTAAAGTGAATTTGGTACTTAATACAGACTATAGTATCGATTATATATCACATAAGGAGTCTATACTGCAACTATGTCTGAAGAAGATGAAAAAAGAGCTAAGCAATTGGAAGATGCCAGAAAAAGGGTAGAAGAATTAAAGAATAAAAAGAAAAACAAGAAGAAGAATAAGAAGAAAACCAAGAAAGATGCTGATGAAGCAAGTGAAGATACTCCAGAAACAGAATCTGAAATTAAACTAGACCAAGAAACAACTGTTGACGAATCAAATGACGAATCTAAGATCAGTGAAGAGGGTGAAGAAATTAAGGCTGAAGAAGTTGATACTGAAGAAACTGCAACAGACCGTGTAGAGGGTGAAGTTGAAGAAGTTGAAGAACCAGTAGTTGAAGAACCACATTCAGAGGAGCTAGTAGCTGAAGCTGGAGTAGCTGAAGAAATTGAAGAGCCAGTTACTGAAAAGGTAGAAGAGACTGAAGAAGTTGAGCAACCAGAAGTTGAAGAGCCTCCAGTTGAACAGGAACAAGAGGTTGAAGAAGTTCCTGTAGAGGAACCTGTCATTGAAGAACCTGATTTTGAAGAAGTCGTTGTTAAAGATGCTACTGTCGTAGAAACAGTTGTTAACGGATCAAAAGAAAGCACAGCAAGTAAACAAGATGATCTTTTTGGTGCGGTAGAAGAAGAGGACTTTCTAAGCACCATTCAAAAGGGAAAAGATAATGAAGAACTTGTGCGTCTAAATAGGCAAGTTGAACAGATGACTGCAGAAATTAAAAGTTTAAAGTTCATGAATATGGAACAAGAAACTGCTATTGAAGATCTTGAAAGTGAATTAGAATCTAACAAAGGCCAATTAGAAAAGTGTTCTTCTGACTTACAAAACTCTAACAACACTATTTTTGAACTAAGGTCTAAATTGGATGAAACTGAGACTATACTAAGACATAAAGAATCTGAATCTAGTATACAGTTTGCACAATTCGGTTCACCATCTCCATCTGCCGTACCCGTCATGAACCAAGGTAATAACAGTTATAACAATACTCCAATGGATAACCAAGAGCCAATAATCGATCGTGTTATGCTAGATAAATGGCGTAATTGGAATATTGATATGACCACATGGAGAAGTATAGGTTCCGGTCCTATTGTTGAATTCTAATTTTGTATTGATGTACAGAAATATATGTAGATAAATATTTAAACCATGCAATAATTATTTCTTTGTAGAACCAAAGTTTGTGAATCCCATCATTTTAGTCATGTCGTTTTCCTCTGTAGCTGTATTCTTAGATGGTATTACTTTTACAATACCTGAAACCTTTTTGAGTTTATCACCACTCAATTTATTCCCTTTCACAAAATCACGTATCAGTTGAGTATATGTATCTTCAAATTCTTTTACAGTAATATCATCGTTATCTCGTTGATCTAATATCAGAGGCTCATTAAATATTTTCTCAAATTTCAACTGATGTAATTTATGGTTTAGATGATCGATGTATTGGAGTGTATCTTTAAAAGTTAGATCGCACAGGTCGCAATAGAACCCAAATTGTTTACCCTTTTTGAATGAAGTAACGTTTGTCGCTATTGTCTTCTTATTTAAGCTTGTTACTGCATCATGCATTAATTTATCATAATTTGTATATTTGATCTTTAGAGATTCTAATTCTACAGGAGTAAACGATGCAGATTTATCTTCTGGCTTAACTCCAATGTAGTCTTCCCTATCCCACGTTCTTCTACCGAAGTTTGACATATTTCATTGTTATTATTGAGCTTCTTTGAAAGTGATGAGATTCAAGTCAGATAATGTTTTTTTTTAAAAGATTAAATTTTATATTTGTTTATCTTTTTTTTCAATTAAGTATTTAATTATTATATATATAATGATATATATTATAGGTAAAATCAAATGTATTAGTATAGGACACTAGCCTTTTCGAACAATTGGTCGACTACTTTGTTTAATTCACCTACTAGTTCTAAAGCAGAGTCGTAAGTGGCATCTTGGTGCGGCGTTTCGTAAATGTATAACCAACCGTTTCCTTGATCTAACACACCGTAGAATACTTTATCTAAGATCATTTGAGATAGTTTACCTTCGACTTGTTGAGCATCTAAACCGATCATTTTGGAGATGTGAGAGATTTCTACACATTCGAATGGTTCGATGATTTTGCACAAGTTAGATTCTAGTAAAGTATCGTATAATGCGTTAAAATGAGATCTTACAAGGTCGTCACTCATTAATTCTGTGTGGTAGTTTTTCAATGCGGTGTTAAATTCTAGTAAAGATCTGTTGTTGTATGCTTCTGCGACCTCTTTCATAGCGTCAATACCACGAGATTGGTACGTCTCCTTTGTGTATTTGGCATTCAATATGGTATTTACATCGTCAATTAGATTTAACATGATTTTAGATAGAAGCATGTATTTTAATAGTTGACAAGCTTTATCGTATGATTTTGTTGTAGTTAAATTGTGGAAACTTTCAAAACTTTCGTAGAAATAAGAGTATGCGGTTTTGTAATCTTTATCTTCACAATGTAGTATACCACTCATTAAATCTAATTCAGCCATTGTTACAGTTGGACAATAAATTGAGTTGGCAGCGGTTCTGGATGCAGTTAAAGAGGCTTTAGACTTAGCCAAGTTTCTCAATTTATGGTATACTTTCGATTCTAATAGATGGACATCGACCAAAGAAGGTTTATCATCTAATTTCTTGAATTCTGTTAATAATTGATTAATTAAATCTAAGGAATCCTTATATTGTGTCTTCTCATAATGTAAAGTAGCCAATTTAATAGTTAAAGAGTGTTGTAAGAATACTCTTTTCTCTCTCTTTGCAAACTCAATACTCTTTTCACAGACAAAGATTTGATCATCTAATGAATCTGGTACTTGTTCAAATCTTTCAATTAAAGTCTTTAACACCTTGGCCGTCTTGGACTTAGCAAATTGCATCATATAATCAGTGGAGTGTGGAATAAACTCACGTAGCTTAGCACTGTTACCAGTAGCAAAGTAAACATCACCTAACTCCAAAATACAAGCTTCCTGTTCATTCTTGATCTTGTCAGTAGCTCCCGAAATGTCTCTGTTTAATACTTCCAAATAAACAGTTTCAGCTTCAGCGTAGTTCTTATCTTTAACCAGTGCTCTGGCAGTCTCTAATGATGACATTGTAGTGGTTCTAATCGATACTGTCTCCTTTATATTACCTGACTTATCCAATACAATCACTAAATACTTCATAATATTTCTTTGCCACCCTTCTAAATTCATATTAAATTTCGATTTTTAATATTAAATTTGAGATCGTAAAGTACGGAAGCACAACGTTATATGTGATATAGCGGTAATCTCTTAATAATATCCCCAATATTCATTGTTAAACAATATAAATGAATATTTATGTTCATCTCAATGCATTGTACACTACTAAAAGAGTACTGATGGCAATATAAGAGGCTAAACACGTTCTAACTCACTTTAGTGCCTTATTCATACACGTAAACTTGACATATTGAATTATTATTGGAAACGCGCAGCGGAAAATTGAATCGTATAATTTCGAGATTTATATATGAATGGAAGTAAGATTTCTAGATTAAAGTTAGGATTGTTGTCTATTTATTATTGAATACTCGTCAGATTACACTTTGATTCGTTAAAGAATATAGTAAAATGCCTGAAAAGAAGTTTGAATCAGCTGCTGAGAAGCAGTCGCAGTCACATTCTGGTATTGCAGATTTGACCGATCCAATCACCAAAGTTCAAATTGGACAAGGTCCTGTGAGACCATATCTGATAACTACTCCAGATGAGAGGTTACCAGCTTTACGTATTTTTTCCTCTATTAAGGAAAAATTGTTGGTTTCTGTATTGATTACTTTTACTGCTGTTGTAAGATTATATAATCTAGAATGGCCAAATAGTGTTGTATTTGATGAAGTCCATTTTGGTGGATTTGCATCCGAATATATTAGAGGAACTTTCTTCTTTGATGTGCATCCACCTTTAGCCAAGATGTTATTCGCTGGGGTTGGTTCTCTAGCTGGTTTTAAAGGTGATTTTGATTTCGAACACATCGGGGATGAGTTCCCTCAAACTACTCCATATTTCATGATGAGATTATTCTCTGCTACTTTAGGTTCCTTAACCGTTATACTAATGTACTTTACATTACGTTCTTCTGGTGTTAGAATGTGGGTTTCTTTGGTTGCTGCTTTATGTTTTGCAATTGAAAACTCGTACGTTACAATTTCTCGTTACATCCTATTAGATGCTCCTTTGATCTTTTTCATCGCTGCTGCTGTTTACTCATTCAAGAAATACGAATTATACCCTGAAAGTTCTTTTGGTAGTTATAAAGCTTTATTAGCCACTGGTATCGCTCTAGGTTTTGCTGCTTCTTCAAAATGGGTTGGTTTGTTCACTGTTGCTTGGGTTGGTCTCCTTTGTATTTGGAGACTATGGTTCATGGTCGGTGATTTAAAAAAACCTGTCTCTTATACTTTCAAAGTCGCTATATCTAAATTGGTCTTCCTATTAGGTGTTCCAATCGCATTGTATGTTGTATTCTTCTATATCCATTTTGAAACTTTAACTATTGATGGTCCAGGTGCTAGTTTCTACTCTTCTGCCTTCAGATCTACTTTAGAAAACAATCATATCCCAAAGGAGATTGAAGCTGATGTCGGTGTTGGTTCAACAATCAGTATGCGTCATTTCGGTACTTCCGGTGGTTACTTACATTCACATCTACATAACTACCCGACTGGTTCCCAACAACAACAAGTTACATTATACTCTCATATTGATCCAAATAACGAATGGTTGATCGAATTAGCTACTTCTCCAGGTATTACTTATCCAGATTTCAAAAACTTAACCGATGGTTCCGTTGTTAGATTACTACACACAACGACTTTCTGTAGATTACACTCCCATGATCATCCTGCCCCAGTCTCTGAAAGTGCAGACTGGCAAAAGGAGGTCTCATGTTACGGTTACACCGGGTATGAAGGTGACGCCAACGATAACTGGGTTGTTGAGATTGACCAAGAATTATCTGCTCCAGGTGAAGCTAGAGAACGTGTTAGAGCTATTGAAACTAAATTTAGATTAAAACATATGTTAACTAACTGTTACTTATTCTCGCATGATGTCAACTTACCTAAATGGGGTTTCGATCAACAAGAAGTATCTTGTGCTACTGCTGGTAAGTACCCTCTAACTGTATGGTACGTTGAAGATAATAAACATCCAGAATTATCAGAAGATGCTGAACGTGTCTCTTACACTAAACTAGGTTTCTTTGGTAAATTCCTAGAATCTCATTCTAAGATGTGGAGTGTCAACAAGAATTTAGTTGAACCTCATGTCTCTGAATCTCAACCAACCGAATGGCCATTCTTATTGCGTGGTATTGCTTACTGGGGTCATCACCATAGAACTGTTTACTTATTTGGTAACGCCATTGAATGGTGGGCAGTCACTGCATTCATCGGTATCTTTACCGTTGTTTGTGTTATTGAATTATTTGCATGGCAATTAGGTAAGCCAATCTTACAAGATGATCATGTATTCAATTTTCATGTCCAAGTCACCCATTATTTGTTAGGTTACGCTCTACATTTAGCTCCATCTTTCTTAATGAAGCGTCAAATGTTCTTGCATCATTACTTACCAGCTTACTACTTCGGTATCCTAGCCTTTGGTCATGCATTGGACATCATTGTTACATTCGTTTTCAGAAACAGAAAGGCTGTCGGTAAATTTGTTGTCATTGCATTCTTTGCATGTTGTTACTTTTTCTTCGATACCTACAGACCATTAATCTACGGTACCACTTGGACTCAACCATTATGTGAAAAGTCCAAATGGTTAACCGGTTGGGGTTTCAATTGTGGTTCATATTTTGAAACTTATGCAGAATATAATAACTACACAATGACCAGTCAATTTGATGCTGCTGATTCCAACGAAACACCAATCAGCACTATGGATGGTCCACTACAAGTAGACGAACCAGTTCAAGAAGAATACGCCCAAGAAGAACAAATTGATGAACAACAACAAGTTAACGAAAAACCAAAACAAGATATCACAAACGATTTCCCACCTGCTGTACAAGATGAAGAGGCGGCTGAACCTCTACCAAACGACGCTTCCTTCGATCAAGTCGTTAACAACAAAAACTTTAACAGATTCGTCGATGAAAACGGTATTGAAGTTCCTATCGAAGAAGTCATGGCTATGATGGCCCAAAACGGTGATGCCATCAAGATCGAACAGAAAATGGTTGATCTATAGACAACTATATATCATATAAAAGCACTTATACATTTTTTAAACACACACGACTAATAAAAACAACATCCTTTATACATATTATTGGTATTATCCAAATAATTTACTACACCGTTAATCACGATATTTCACTTTTACGCGTCTTTTTTAATTATTTTTTTAAATTTTTCAAGAGAAATCTTATTGACGTGTTCGGTAATTCGCAACCTGAAATTTTGAATATGCAATATACATCTAATAAAAGATTATTTAATCATGTACATGTTATTATTCATTGTTATATATGTAATATAAGATCAATAGGTTTATATATAAGATATCATCGATTGATTTACACATCTGCGACCCTCCATCCTATCATGTCTGGTAAAAAGGTCAAGAATACTGTAGAACAGGATGAAAAGCCTGTCTCAGAGTTTGAAGTCAAAGAAGGTCCATTGAGACCATTTATTGTCGTCGAGCCAACTAAAGAGTTATCAATTGCTCGTACTCCACATTCCATCAAAGAAAAATCTCTTGTTGCTATTCTAGTTGTTGTTTCTTTATATGTTAGATTACAAAAATTAGGCTGGCCAACTAGTGTTGTCCAAGATGAAGCTCATTACGGTTCTTTAATTACTAAATACATCAATAATGAATTCTTCTTAGACAGCGAACCACCAATGATTAGATTACTGTTTACTTTAGTAGCTAAATTCTGTGGTTATGAAGGTAACTTCAACTTTTTAAGAAGTGGTACTGCTTACACTTCTGTCGTTCCATTTATTGCTTTAAGATCATATTCTGCTACTTTGGGTTTATTCACCATCTTATTAATGTACTCAACTTTACGTTTATCTGGTGTTAGAATGTGGATCGCTTTAGCTACCGCTATGGCTTTCACTTTTGAAAATGGTTTCGTTACCGTTTCTCGTTTAATCTTACCAGATTCTTCTATGATCTTCTTCTTAGCTTTAGCTATTTACGCTTTCAAGAAGTCTGAATTATTTGAAGATTCTTCCTGTAAGTCATACAAATACATTACAATCTCTGCTACTGCTTTAGGTTTCGCCGTTTCCTCTAGATGGGCCGGTATCCTAACTATCGCTTGGTTAGGTTTATTATGTGTATACAGATTAATCTTCTTGGTTGGTGATTTAACCAAACCAGTCTGCAAATCTATCAAACATACTATCATCAAGGCTGGTATTATTGTTACTATTCCAGTTATCATCTACGTAATCTCCTTCTCTGCCCACATATCATTATTAACCAACGTTTCTGATGACAGCGATTTCTTATCTTCTGAATACAGAAATGGTTTAATTGGTAACGATATTCCAAAGGATATTCCAGTTGAAGTTGGTGTTGGCTCTAAGATTACCTTACGTCATACTGGTACCACTGGTGGTTACTTACATTCTCATGACTTAAACTATCAAAAAGGTTCAGAACAACAACAAATTACTTTGTATCCATTCTTTGATGACAGTAACGACTGGACCATCGAATTATACGATAAGCCAGGTGAAATTTTAGTTGATTTCCAAAACTTAACTGATCGTACTAAGATTAGATTACTTCACAAGACACACTGTAGATTACATTCTCATGACCACAAGCCTCCAGTTTCTGAAAATGCTGACTGGCAAAAAGAAGTTTCCTGTTATGGTTTTGAAGGTTTTGAAGGTGATCCAAATGATGATTGGACCATTGAAATCGATAAGGATGCCTCTGCTCCAGGTGCTGCTCAAGAACGTGTCAGAGCTATTGAAACTAAATTTAGATTAAGACACGCTATGACTGGTTGTTTATTATTCTCTCACGATACAAGACTTCCATCTTGGGGTTCTGACCAACAAGAAGTTACCTGTGCTAGTGCCGGTATTGATCCGTTAACCTTATGGTACGTTGAACAAAATGAAAACTTCTTATTACCACCAGATGCTGAACTTATTTCTTACCCAACTTTAAGTTTCTTTCAAAAATTCACTGAAATTCACTCCAAGATGATGTACATGATTAATAAATTAGATTCTCCACATCCAGCTAGTTCTGCTGCTATTTCTTGGCCAATACTATCTCGTGGTATTTCTTTCTGGAGGGGTTCCCATAGACATATCTACTTCTTAGGTAACGCCATTTTATGGTGGGGTGTCACTGCTTTCATTGCTGTTTATGGTATTTTCGTTTTCGTTCAATTAATCAGATGGCAAGTCGGTAAGCCAATCTTACAAAGTTCAGAAGTTATTAATTTCCATTATCAAACTGCTGAATTCTTGTTAGGTTACGCTGTTAACATCGTTCCAATGATCTTCTTAGGTAGCAACTTATTCATTAACAGTTATTTACCAGCCTACTACTTCGGTATCTTAGCTCTAGGTCTAGGCCTAGAAGCTTTTGTTTCCGTCGCATTTAAGAAAAGAGAACAAGTCGGTTACGTCTTAGTAGCTTTATACGTTGTATCCTGTATCATGTTCTTTAACGATCGTAAACCATTAGTTTACGGTACCAAATGGACTAAAGATTTATGTACAAAATCTCAATGGACTGCCGATTGGGATTTCTCATGTGAATCTTACTTCAATAGTTACCATGAATATAAGGGTTATGAACTTCCAGATGCAGGTGCTTTCACTAAATTAGAAACCCATATCTTCACTAGACCTAGTTCAACTATTCCAGGTAGTGAATTTGCTGGAAACACAGATGCTCCGGTTGCTGAACAACAAGAAGGCCAACAACAAGAAGGCCAACAACAACAACAAGAAGCTCAACCAAAGCAACAACCACCAAAGGCTGGTGAAGAAATTGAACATTTCGAACAGATCATGCAACAACCAGGTGTAAAAGTCTTTAAGGATGAATTTGGTAATGTCCTAGATCCAGAAGAAGTTAAAAAGATTCTAGCTGACACTAATGTTGTCATCAAGGAAAGTCACGTCAAAAGTTCTGCTTGATTTGTGTCTATTCTTTAATACCGTCTATATGTTTATATATTGTGCACTCTTATGTACTACGCAGATCGACGACTCTATATATAATAACTTATGTGATATTTATTTCGTTACTTCCTGTACCTTATTCTACGTAGAATTTCCTAATAGTATATAATTTTTTTATTTTGTCGATTGTTAAGCAAAAATTTAATGATTTACATATATTGTATCTGAACTACAAAGGCAAAAGTAACCATTAATCTAGTACCTAGTTAGATAATTATATTGTGAATTCGCTAGTGAATATAATATTGGTTTAGAGTTTGTTTAGTTCTGATAGAAATATTACATAAATATTAAAATTAAACAAACGATTACAGATCCAGAGCAATGGACTCTGAAACTAATAATGAGCTAGATGCCCAACAACCTAAGTTACCACAACTGTGGGAATTTAGTATGTCCTCATTGCAACAAGACAGTATAAATCAAGGTGAAGCACATATACCTAGTGCCTTGCATAGTGAAGTAGATACTTCATCAATGAGGGCTTCAAATGTTCCAAAACTTCATACATATAATTCTGTTACAACAAATCCTCTGCCGAGAGGAAGTGAACCTGAAATGTTGGTAGATAAGGCGTTATTTGAGACTCCAGATTTAATTACGGATCCACTTTTAATGTCAAACTCAAATTCAAATTCAAGCTTAAATATGAATAAAGAGCTGTTTAGATCATTCTCGATCGCTAAACCTAAGAACAAAAATAAAAGTATAAATAAAGCAGAACAAGTTATTAACTCTGTTACACCCCATATAATGGCAGCAAATGTGAGCATAAACAGATCTTCTGTATCTAAGTTTGTTGTGCCAATAAATCAAAGTAATAAAACTGGTAAAACAAAAGAACCAGAGAACTCTGGAGAAAATAGGAACCGAAGCTTTTCTACACGTCAATTGCTGAATATAAGTGACTCATTGGAACTCAATGGGATTATATCAAGTGAGGATCAAGATTTCGCTTATTTTGAACAAGATCTGGCTAGTATCCTTGACAGTGAGAGTGAAATAGAAGAGGATACTATGGATGAAGAACGAGACGGTGAAGTAGTAAGTAGTTGTCCAATTGCAACTACATATAATAATATTAATGCTGATGTAACTATATTCGATGATTCTGAAAATGAACTAGTTGATAATTCATATATAGCTCCAGAAACAACAGAATCAATTATTGATATAACCAGTAGTAAATCTGGGATAACAACTACCCCAAAAACAAAGGATCTGAAAAGTTATAAAGAGATCGACAATGACGATGATGAAGAAAAGGAAAAGAATGGACGTAGGTTTAAATTAACTACTAATCCAACGGAAAGATTTGAACAAGAAATGGTTTTATTGAATTCCTTGTATCGATTGAGAGAACTGAGATTGACTAAACCAGCCAAAGAATTTGCGATCTTTCAGCAGAAAATTGTCGATATTTTCAATGATCGTTACAAAAATGAACACAATCTGTTAATGTCTAGAAGAGTTTTAAGAAACTTTCATGCCAGAGTAATGAAAGAAGGAAAGAGCATGAAGGAGAAATTTGTTAAATATGGCAAATCCCTAGATTTAAACTACTTTGAGACTCAAAAGATGAAGTTTTACGAAGCTGAAGAAGAAGCAAAGAATAGGTTTAATAAAGGGAAAATAACAAAACGGAGCAAGAAAGCTTCAAGCATAAAGAAAAGGAATGTTATTGATCTGTTGTATAATCCACAATATTACATTGCAGTTAAATTAAGAAGTTTTGTGGGTAGAAGTAGTAAAAAACCAATTTTAGAAGTTCTTAAACAGTTCGATTCTATTCATAAAATGACTTTGAAGAAACATGAAGAAGCAGAGAACAAGCCAGATCATCTAGATACAAAAGCCCAAGATATCCATAACCACGCATCACAAACTTCAACGGCAAATTCAAATGAGGAAAAAGTATTAACCTTTAAGTTCAATGACCTTAGAGACTGTCCAGTACCACCTTATATTCATTGTGAAGAGGAATCTAATTCATATTTAACTGAGGTAAAGGAAACCGTTACTTGTTTAATGCACTGCCTGAAACAAACAGAAGGCATTGTTAGTGCATTAGAAGGAAAATCATAATATACAACATATATACATATCTTTTGGATAGATGCCGGTAATCTATCCATGTATCATTTAATAAAATATTGATTTTACATATATATAGCCATTAAATTTCTTAACATGTGACACGAATCCTTTGTTCGTTATTATAGAAAATTTTATGAAATTTAATGTAGCAAAAATATATAAACCGATACGACTTGGAATAAATGGATAAAGCATACATCAATTGTACAGCAAAGACGAGTATCACTACTTATTTGAGGTGGACATAATGAATAACGAAGGTTGCTTGAATCAAGAACCATTTTTAGCTAAGGCAGCTGAATTCTTCAAGCTTGCTAATGAAAAACATATTTCCGTACATTTAACCATAAAGAGACTGATAAAACGTGATGCCGTTGAAGGTAGTGATGAGTTAGATGCAACCAAACAACCAGAGTATGATGTTTCCAAAGTTTCCCCTTTGAACGATAAAATTGAGAATAACTCCGACAAACAATATCCACTTTTGGTTAGGATATCATATGGCTCCCACGCTAAGAAGACCAAATGTTCTACTATTGTTGAAGCTGAATCTCTAGATAAGTTCTGGCAAGAATATTCCATGGTCGTAAAGAGTGGAATGAACGGTTTAATTAAGAAGAAGAAAAAGAAGAGCAAGGAAAAGAAGAAGAACGCTAAGAAATAATAATTCCTTTCATTTCTCATAAGATTATGTTAGAATCAAAAGAATTGGATATGCCTTCTTTTAGGAATAAGTAATATCTATTTACCCATTTAATGTGTATTATATAAAAATAAAACGAAATAAAAACAGTAAAATGTATTAATGTCTATTAAAATTGACTATACATCATCAGTTTCTTCTAAAAGGATACTACCTGATGGGAAAATTAATTGTTGATCCTTTATTATTATCTGTGGATCTAACTCCACCCTAGGAGATGGTGAAATTAATTTAAAGTTATAATGATGGTGATAACCAATTGGTGGTTGATTCCCACCGGTATAAGTTTCCTGAGAGTCTACTAATTTATTTCTAAGTAACTCCACAAAGGCATATATTTCTTCAATTGGTAAATCTGCACTGAATTTTCGTATCACTCTTTGATTACCTTCAAAACGAATTGCAATTCTACTAACATCTGAAGAACCTGTTGGTTCAGGTTGTAAATTTTGTAATCTCCATAGTAGCCATTGTTTCTCCATTATTTGTTCATTTGCTAATGTCATTTCTCTTTCTCTTTCTTCAGTTCTTTCACGATCACGTTGTTGATCTCGTCTTAATGAAGACATAAATCTTGAATCTTGTTGTTCTCTGATAATTCTTTGCATTTCAACGTTTTGTCTCTGTTGCATTAAGTGTAATAAGCTTGTATGATGTTTCTTTAAAACCTTTTCGAATTTACCTCCATTATAATTGGATACACAACCTTCTGCTCTGGCTATTAATTCTATTTTATTCGACGATTTGACAGTTAATACACCTACAAATGGAAATTGTCTTATCTTTAATGCATTAGATACTTGTAGACCTTCAGACTTGGTAATATCACCGAACCAAATTAATATTTGGTACTTCTTTACCATGTTAACGAATTGTTCAGAACACAAAATCTCATTTACGTAACTCATAGAATCATCTAATAAAGGATCGTGTAAGTATATTAGGCCAAATTTACATTGTGCAGTGCATGCCTCTAATAATTCTGTGTAACTATTCTGCATTTGATGATTTGCTACAATCTCAGATTCTGGACTGTATAGGGAGCCGAAACTATAAGATGTGCTTTCCATTGGAGACATCGAATCTAAAGATATGGACTCTAGTAGAGACTGGAGATATAATGTATGGTTCTGTGATATCTCGGACTTATTTTTATAGAAGTTTGTCACCTTAATGAACTTATTAAGCAGAGATAGAACTGTGACGATTAAAGTCATAATATAGTAAAATACGAATAATGGAATTTGTAGGAATATGATAGAGATTTTATTTAAGTTAAACCTACTTGCACTTGTGAGTAGTTCATTTTCGGAGCCATTGTTATTTTGATTAGAGTTACTATTATTATTGTTATTCGATGATCCGTTTAAGGGTAAATTTGTGTTATCAGGGAATCCGCCTGGTATAGAGTTTGAACTTTCTTGGTTAGACTGATCCATCATAAATCTGAATAAATCCATGAGGCAAAGCAGTTATTTGATAGTTCTTATGTATTTTTAGTGCCCCTTTACTTTACCTTTAATGTCTATATGTATTTCTAATGCATATTTTTTAGAAATATTTTTCTTAGCAATTATTTTAGAACAACCATAATAAAAAGGAATAGATGTAAGTAAGTTATTAGTTTTATTTATAATAGATTACAGGCAGTCATTATATATTAATGTAATATGTATATATGGAGGGGATCATTAGGACTTTTGGAAATGTTTGTTGAAATCGGCTGCATCACTGAGAGGTAAACCATAGATTGGATTAATTGGCACTAAGTCAGATGGTAATTCATCAATCTCCAATGGTGATGACTCGATGGAGAATGGGGAATGATCCTTACCCTCAGTATATTGAAATTTATTTTCAGTGACGGCTAAACCTAGTAAACCGTAATTAGTATGATAGAAATCAGAATTCTTACCTGGTTTATCTCTTAGACCAGGTTTCTCATCGGATTGACAACAATTTAAGATATATTTACGTAGATCAGATTTACTGATGCAAGTACCATATCCAGAGGCTTCTAACATAGCTGATGAGGCACCTATCCAGAAACTATAACAACCATCTACCAATTTATTACTTCTACCACTTAAACCCATTTCTTCGTTGTATTGACGAGCACTACACCACTCCATTAATTTCTCAATGTCCACGATATCTGTTTTGTTTAAAATTATTAAACTTGCAACTGAACAGAAAGTGTAACCACCATGGGCTTCGTCTTCCATTGGACAACCACCAAAACCACCTTCATAAGTTTGACAATCTATTAAATATTGAGGAACACCCTTAATTAGATCATCTGTAACAATATTCAATAATGATGCAATTGTCAAAGCACAGTAAACACCTCTAGTGTCGACTTCACCAACCTTATTGCAAGTTTTGAAACCACCATTTTCAGTTTTTAATGATAATAACCAATTGTATATTTCCTTAGTATTTATTTGATCCCAACAATTATCAATGTTGTCACACAAAGCAAGAGCATTGATAGCAGCGTATGTGGCTGCCATATGGGGCGATTGACCAACACCACCACCAAATGGTCCCTTTTTAGGGGAAATCTTGAATAATTTATCTACAATTTGTCTCTTGATATCATCAGATAGCCAATCTTCTTTTTGATTCATTACCTTTAAAGAATTTGCTATCCAGTAAAGCATCCATGGTTGAGATGCATCCAGAGCAGTCATCTGAGGTGGTAAACTAGTTTGAAATGCAAAATCAAGGTAGTTCTTGGTGTACTCCTTGTTTAACGGTACTAAATCCAGAGCTAATAGATCTTTACAAAGATCTAGTACGTCATTACGATCTTCAGTAGTTTCAGTTTCAATTTCCTTCATTATTGACTCAATTGGTTCTTCTTCATTAACTTGTTCCACAACTGTTCTCTTCTTACCTAATAGCTTTGAATTTATAAAATTCAATCTCGACTTCACTTTTTCAGTCATGATTCTATTATCTGTATCTATCTAATATATATTATTGTCTCTATAGACTTCAGTAATGTTGACATCTACGTTAGCACAAGAGATAAACATAGGCAAATCATTATCTAATTCCAATGTTCTTTCATTTCAATCCTTGCAAATTTCACCCTGCGGCGTTGCTCTCTATTTTCGAATTTACGGAAAGTTTCAATATGAAACAGCAACGTTTAATAGAGGTTTAATGCCTTGTGAGTTGTTAAAAGCTGGGAATCTGATCATGTTTATGCGTGTATACTATTGTTTGAGGTGTTTTGAGGTTGTGTAAAACAACGTACTGTTATATGGAGATGACTAGTTGTCCATTGAGGGTAATAAGTGCTGTGCGATGAGCTTGTAATTATCTTGATTCAGTCAATACATGTATGTATATGGGAGTATTGATCATGGAATAGAGTGCAGTGGATCACGTTGTATGTATATATTCAGTGCCTAGTTGATTATTAAAGCGTTATATCTGTGTTAATATATATTTGTAATGAACTGTCATCCGATACGGAATATCTTAATTAAATTAAAGGATTATTATTATTCATTTAATGGTTTTAGTTTATGTAAACACTCAGCCTGTTCTTACAAGATT
This sequence comes from Kazachstania psychrophila, assembly GCA_030579255.1. Taxonomy (NCBI): domain Eukaryota; kingdom Fungi; phylum Ascomycota; class Saccharomycetes; order Saccharomycetales; family Saccharomycetaceae; genus Kazachstania; species Kazachstania psychrophila. The sequence continues at coordinate 202,328 of JAKTQD010000016.1, read as the reverse complement.
ATTTATTAGACCCAACTTCAGTGATGTCTTTTCGTATATCAAAAAAAGATCTGCTTGAAGTAGAGGCTGATTCGGATTTCTTAGATAATGAAGATGAGATCAACAGAGGTTGGTTTAGAACATTATTAATGTATATTACATTATCACCATCGGATCTACAACTAGTTCTGAATGAAAGAATAGAGACAATAGATTGGGATAGCAAATCTAGCTCAGTAGCAAGACCAGTGGGTATATTTTTCACGGCACTGGTATATGTACTCAGATTATTACAAGATAATATGATCAAACCAAATTATTTTAAGGTTCAGAAACAAGAGAATGCATTTGATCTGTCGAAATCAGAGACGTTAAGACAGTTCGATTTCCTTGCACAGTATTCTAATGGTGCTAATTTCAACTCTAAGATAACAGTGAAATGGAAGTATTATCTATTTTTACAAACGTTTGATAAATTTATTAATTTCATTAATTACACTATACTATTAGGATGTGTCTGGACCAGTTATAAGTTCCTATTCTCTGAATTTAAACGATATTCACTATTTGGTTGGAAAAAAACAAGAGACTCTCCAAATTTAACTAAGAAAGCTCTGGATGATCTGAGTAAGAGTTTCTATGAGGATATTAGCAAGAAATCGTTTTGGTCAATGTTGAATTTCTTTATATTTCAAAAGGAAAAGAAAGCTATATTAGATAATGAGTTAAATGAGAAGTTTTTCTATCAATTAAATAAATGGAACCCATCCAAGTTTATCACACATCTTTTTGTTTCATTGAATCCTTTCAATTTAATGATCCTGGTGATGTTTGACGTTTCTTTCTTTACTGCATTACTTCTAGTATTCACACATCAAATATTGCATTTTGTGATTATTAAAAGGTATGAGACTAGATTACTAGACGAATCCATAATATCATCTGCTACCATTGATGAAATCAACAGTAAAATAATCAAACCAAGAACGATTCCACAGATACAAGATGTTATGGTTGATGCCACAGATATCCACAGAAGCTTTGTTGAATTCTTCCCTGCAGTAGTACATACACCAATATTTAAAACACATTCATTAAATGGTGATTTAATAAAAGAAAGATATAATAAAAAGATACATGAGTTTGAAGATTTAACAGAGACTAACCCACCTCATAATGTTGTTTCCAAAAATGCGTTTGATCTATATAGAACGTAATTAAAGCGATCCGTCTATGCATAGCATATATAAAATAAATTATATAAGTAAAATTTCCCCTAATGATAAAAATTATTAGTAACCATCTGATGTATGGTTTCTTCTATAAGAACTATAATATTCTCTCATCTTAACGTAACCTAAATGAATTTTCCCAAGAAAATGATCAGCTAATCTTCTGTCAGTATCTAATCTTGAAAGGTAAGCACCGCATACTTCACAAACTTGTAATTTCTGTTGTGCACTTTGACCAACATTTTCAGTAATATTCTTAACTTTCTTAGCTACTTCTTTCCTCCTTTCTTGTAATTCTTGTAACTTTGCAGAATGTATCATTGCTTTAGTGACTTCGTTATTTTCTGTTAAAGAATCAATCTCTTGCATCATAAGACCAACCTTAGTATCTATAGTATCTAGTTCTTTGGTGATATTCTTGATTGTCTCTCTTTCTTCAGATGTGTGCTCTAAATTCATTAATGCTATATTAATTTGTGCATTGCAGTCGTTAATGAATTTAGATAACACTATGAAGTATTCTTTTTCGAATTCCGGATAGCTTATACCTTTTTTTCTATCTCTTTCATATTGTAGCTTGTGTTTTGCTAGATGAATCTGTGGACATTGACCCATATTTTGTTTCGTACCTTGAAATAGATCATATGGGCACTCTCCCACTAGATATGACTTACATATCCTCGAATCTCGAAGCCCAAGGTTTCTATTATTATACCTGTTGTGTTGACTGTAACGGCCATTTGCTTCCTTCCCCATTAACTGGTCAAGTAATTTTCTTTGTTCTGCAGCAGATGTGGACATTTTTTTCCTGTTTAACTTAATGAGTTGGTGGTACTATTACTTTGTGTTTGTTTCTACTCTACTATCTCAATCTCATCTTTAAATATATTTCACCTTTTAATTTCAACTTTTTTCCGATTAAAAAATGACAAAGAATAAAATATTTGTGACACAGTATTTAATACAATATTTAAAAATGTCACACAACCTGTATATTGATATTGAAGGTGTACAAAACTCGTTACAGTGTTTAATTAACTTTTAAATATTTATTGAAATGTCCTTAGAATTAGTTGTGAGAGCGTTTACCAATATTCAAAATTATATGGGAGTTGGAAAGAGATATGACCCAAAATGCGATGTTATCTTAATATTAGGTGGTTCATCAACGTTATTCGGCCAAGCTTTATGTAACCTTTTCATACATAAATATAAAACCTCGGTTATTAATTTAGACAATGTGGACGACAGTAATTTACATTCATTTGATTATTATCGATTTGTTAGATGCGATTTCACTTCTAGATCATCTGTCATAAGAGCAATGAAACAAGTTAGGAAACTAAATAAAAGAGTTACAATTTTAATTAATAATATTAGAGAAGGGTTTTGTGCTACTAAAAATGATCCAATTAAGGAATGTATTGACAGTTTCAATGCTAATTTGATTAATTTAATGATAATAACAAAAAGATTCTTAACTGAAGTTGTTCCAAAGGATAGAGATATTTATATTGTTAATATTACTACATTTGAAACAAATAAGCATATGACCAGTATTGTGAATTCATGTTATAATTTATCGCAAGCAGGTATGGTTCAATTTCACGATGGATTAAGTTCTGAGTTACATTTAAGAGAAGTAAATCATGGGAACTCTTACAAAGCACTGCTAGTATATGTACCAACAAACTTAGAGTGTCACACCGAAAAATTGGCAGCTGATCTGTCAACTCTAATGATAGAAGGCAGATGTGGTACTGAATACATTTATGGTAGTACATTAAATATAGAAACTCTTAGATGCTTCGCTCACCATTTCTATGATTTCTATTCAATTTGTGGGCAATGGTAAGCTTTATAATACCTAGATATATTGCTAATTAATTATTAATTATTTACTTTTTATAAGTTTTAAGCATTTTATTTTGACTGAAACAGAAGTTGTCAACTGTTTGAAGGATATATGGTAAGTCTGAAACTGGTATAACGAACCACTCTATGTGTTTCTTATATACCGTTCCTTCCTTTTGACAACCAGAACAATGAACAATTCCTTTACCGTATTTCTTCCATAATAATTGATGTAAACTATTTTCAATATTCTGTAAGCTCATAGCACCTTGACCATCTGCGTAAAAACCACCATTCTTGTAAGTATAAAGTTTGAGATTCCGACAGTGAATAATTGATTTGGTTTTTTTATCAGTACCTGATGTAGTATCCTTGGTTTTTAAAGACAGTTTACTCATTAGTTTCGATAGTCTATGAACACCATGCGATTCTGATTGATTATCGATCAGCATATCAATATTTGAAGGTGTCAAATTGATAACTTTATGGGAGCATGTATTTTCCCACTCATTTAAACGTAGTTGAACATTGGGTTTGGTAGTCATACCTATTTTACAGAGTATTTGACTCATACCACTCCAGTTCTGTTGCTTTAAGTCTTTTTTATTATTTGATAGCACTGAATTATCTACTTTTAGCCAAGTGAGATCCTTTGCAGACTTTTTAATCATTGCATCATAAAGAAGTTTGTATGTATATATATATATGAAACCTGGTCTACTTTCAGTTTTCCTTGATTGCAGTTTATAACTAACTGGGGATCTTATGGTACCATTATTTGGGTCCTGTTTTGTATGATATGTACAGTAATTACCAATACGCACTTTCTTTCGACATTGCTGTCCACTCGCTGTTATACCGTGGCACTGTACAGTAATACCAACTGCTACTACCATCTAAAATCTGTAAAAGGCATGCACACTCGCCTCCACAGTTACTATTGTATACACTTCGATGTACTTTTGTGCTTTCAAATCAAAATCAGTTTATTATTTACTTATTTGCCTAATTGTTTAATTAAGCTGAAAATTTCCAGAAGAGGAAAATCAAGTGATGCGAAATTGATTATATAAGGGATAAGAGAAAGGAGATTTAATTTATAATTATGTTTCTATTCATGAAATTACAGAGCAATACGGAGCTATTACATTCAATTAGTGCTATAGTACTATAATCAATCTGCTATGTTAATTACTGAATCTTACAAGGACGTCAAGACCAAGGATGGTACAACTTTGCGTATGTATATTTATTCGCCAAAGATAAAGGGTTATCCAAATGCGAAGTTCCCAGGTGTTATTGTCTATAGTGAAATTTATCAGGTTACTGGTCCAGTCGCAAGATTCGGTCAAAGGATAGCTTCTGAAGGTTATGTTGTGATTGCACCTGCAATTTATCACAATTTTATCGGCCCAGAAGCATTACCTTATGATGTTCCAGGTACTGATAAAGGTAACGAGTTGAAAATCAAGAAACCGCTAGAATCATATGACGAAGATAACAAAATTTGTTGTGATGTTATGTACAGTTTACCTCAATTCGATGGTAAGAAGATCGGTGCTACTGGTATGTGTCTAGGTGGCCATCTAGCCTTTAGAGCCATGTTAGATAAGAGAATTACATGTTGTACATGTTTCTTCCCAACTGATATCCATGTCAAAAGTTTAGGTCTAGGTGAGAATGACGATTCATTGGAACGTATTTCCCAGGAAGTCTCTAAGGATCAAGAAATGGTTCTAATTTTTGGTACTTTGGATACACATGTTCCACCAGAAGGTAGAGACTTGATCAGAAAGACTTTAAGAGACCATGGTATCAACTTCACTTTCTTAGAGATCTTAGATGCTCAGCACGCATTCATTCGTGACGAGTTCAGTAAAGGAAGATTCGATGCAGCTATTACCCAGAGTTGTTTAGGATTTCTGTTTGAGCAATTCAATAGAAAATTGAAAATTGATCTAGGAGAATTTTCTGATGATAACAAGCCCCTAGAACATATCTGCTAGATTAATATCTAATATTCTATATATAATATTTTAAATATATATATTTTTAATATATTTTTAATAATTTTAAATATGTTTAAATACATTTTAAATAAAAAGGACCACACAAAGTTTACCAAACTTCTACAATAGCTCGATTGTAGTCTGTTTATGTGTTAACCTTCGGTGATACGACCATTTTAAAGGTGAAACTTCATATTATTTCCCCATTTATTACCTTTTATATGTACCCTTTATTTTGTCATATTTAAAGAAATACTCCAAAAAACTTTTGAACGAAAGAATAAACATGACAGATATAAAGACAGCGACGTTGAGTAATAAGTGTTATACAGTTTCTATATATACTTCTAACGTATCGGATCACTCTAGTGCATATAGCAGGATGGGAATTATGAATATTTCCAAATTAGGTTTAAGTGTCACAAATGTCACCAAACAGAGGGTATACGCTTTATCCGGGAGGAAACAATTCTGTACATCTACCAGGTTGTTACAATTTTCTGATAATAACCCTGTTAAATCAAGCGTAAAAGTTAATCCTACTTTTTCAACTGTTTCCAGAAGAATTTTTAAATACTCTGTTTTATTATTATTTGGTGGTAGTGCTTATTTTACGTATTCCACGTATAGGGAACTTCATCCATCAAAACAGTTACCACAAACTGAGGTCTTAGAAAATGGGTCTCCTAGGAAGAGTCTTGTTATTCTAGGTACTGGTTGGGGTGCTGTCTCTTTATTACAGAAATTAGACACTACAAAATATAACGTCACTGTAATTTCCCCAAGAAATTATTTCTTATTCACACCTTTATTACCTTCCACACCAGTGGGTACCATTGATTTAAAATCAATCATGGAACCAATTAGATATATAATGAGAAGAAAATCTGGTGCAGTTCAATATATAGAAGCGACGGCAACTGATTTAGATCCAAAGAAGAAGACCATAGATATTAAGAATGGATCTAACGAAATAAGTACTGTAAATTACGACTATTTGGTGGTTAGTGTTGGTGCTGAATCAACAACATTTCACATTCCAGGCGTTGAAGAGAATGCATTATTTATGAAAGAAGCAGTTGATGCAGAAAGGATCAGGAGTAAAATATTTGATAATATCGAAAAGGCAAGTTTACTTGAAGTTAACAGTCCTATGAGAAAGAGGTTGTTGAGTTTTGTAGTTGTAGGAGGAGGACCAACTGGTGTTGAGATGGCTGCGGAGTTACAGGATTATGTCAATGAGAATCTAAAGAAATGGATTCCTGAATTATCAAATGAGATTACCGTGTCTCTAATCGAAGGTCTACCAAATATTTTGAACATGTTCAATAAGTCTTTGATCGATTACACTCAGGACTTCATCAGACAATCAAAAATTGACTTAAAGTTAAATGCATTTGTTAAGAAAGTAGACAAGGATAACATTACTGTCAGTGTCAAAAATGAGTTAGCTGATATTCCATATGGTTTGCTAATTTGGGCCACAGGTATACAACCAAGAGATATTACACGTAAGATAATGGAAAAGTTTCCTCAACACCAAACTGACCGCCGTGGTTTATTAATAAATGATAAGCTACAATTACTAGGTGCTGATGATTCTATTTTCGCTATGGGGGATTGTACAATTCACAGGGATCTAGCTCCAACTGCACAAGTAGCACATCAAGAAGGCACATTTTTAGCCAAGATCTTAGATAAGTACTACTACGAATTAGATCAACTAAATTGGCAAATCTTACAGAGTGCTTCAAATGAAAGAAGTATTTCCAAAATACAAAAACAAATTGAAAGGCTCAGTTTACAGATGCCTATCTTCAATTATAAACATAAAGGTACCCTGGCCTACATTGGCTCCGAAAGGGCAATCGTCGAATTGAGAATTGCTGGTAAAGATTATCAATTGCAGGGAAGCCCATTTGCATTCTTATTCTGGAAATCTATTTATTTATCCATGTGTGTCTCATTAAGAAACAAGATATTAGTATCCATGGATTGGTGCAAAGTTTACTTTTTTGGCAGAGATTCAGTTTAACTGAAAATATTTCTATGTAGTTTACAAAACAAATTGCATATATTCATTAAATTATTGTTCAAAACTACCACCCATATTGCATTCATTTTATATCGTAAATAGCTCCCAATCTTGTATCATATTGACATCGGTCACACTATTTAAGTAATTAACCATCCTTTAGTTTTTTTGTTTTTCGGATTCTAGGTACATTTTATTTCTAAGGTTTAGAGTGATGAGAAAATATAATAAATAGCCATACTAACAATAGGTTATTTGTTATTTGCAAGGATAAATTTTAATTATATAGACATATTAACAGTTATTCGTTTGTGCTTAAATTGTATAACATTTAGGTATTACGAAACGTTTTTGGGAACCATTATTGCCAAATATCATAATTAACAAATTGTTCCATTGTCATATTTTTTTAATATAGAGTATAACCACATACTAAATTATATTGCATTAACATAATAACTTACATTGTGATTATATTTTTGTCCACGATAGTTTATTTGAAGGGTTATTAACCACAAAACTCTCGTTAATATGGATTCGACTGCCAATCGGACAATCAGTGACGCACTAAGTCTAACCATGAATCACATACCGGTTACAAATATAGCGAATAGTATGGATGATCGAAGTAAGAAAGTGTCATCACTAGGCGAAACTCTAATAAGCATATCACGTACCAACTCTGTTTTGAATGTTAACGAAAGAGACTCTCTATCTTCTTCCACAGCCTCAGAGCTAATGCAATTATCTTCTGGTATCGAACCATTCCTTGGGGATTCAACATTGAATCCAACTACATTAGCTGCATTAAGTTCGATCCACAGAACTTGGTTAGAAGGTAATCAATCACCATTATCTGCAAATAAAGAAGAAAGAATAAAGCAAGCTGTCTATTTTATGAATTCAGAGGAACATGCAAAATCGCAAGATAAAACTGTTAAGAAGCATTCTTTTAGACAAGTCTCTCTGTATTTTAAAATTCCCAAATCGACACTTTATGATAGACTAAAGTATAAAAATATAATAAATGCAGATTCTCCTGATATAACAACCTCCAACACAACTGCCGCCACAGTTGTAGAACCTGAATCTGAGTTATCACCGGATAATACAACACCTTTAAAAGAACCCTATGAAGAGAAGGACAATGTAAATAATACTGGTTTAGACTATAATTCTGTTGACATTGATTTAGAAGCACTTCGAAACCAACAAATTTTGGATGTCAAGGGTAATCATGATTGCAATCCAAAATCTTACAGAAAACAAATGAAAATTACTCCAGATAAAGAGGAAACATTGATTAATCAAGTACGTCTTATATGCCATGCCATGGGTAATATTATGAATAGAGCACAAATTAAGTCGTGCATTAAATCCTACATTAATGATATACCACTTGGGAAAAAATGGTTGCAGAACTTCATGAACAGGCATAAGGATAGTGTATTATATGGTTCTAAGCTCGGTACTCTACATGTAACCGCCAAGAATTTAAAAAATGGTAGAAATAATTCAGCATATCTATGGAAATGTTTCATTAATCTGATACAAGAGCAAGTACGTCAAATACCAAACAAAGAGCCATTCTATTACATCACAAGAACGTGTATTCATAGACAAAGCAGGAGCAGTCTTTTCACAAGTTTTAAAGTATCACCTTCAGATTATTCTGTAAAATTAATTGACGAACCTAAAGTAATAATATTTCCAGAATATTTCAATAACAAGATGTATCTACATATACCAGAACAAGATTATGATGATAATTCTAATATAAATAAGGATAAATCAAAGGACGAGAAAGCAAATTTTGATCTAATAATGAAGAATAAAAATGGTAAACTAACGAAAATGTTGCTAGATACTTATAACAATTGTTTCCAATACAGCAGAGAAAGTGAAAAACTCCATAATAGCATAACTCCCCAAGTTCCTTTGGTAATATTTGAAGGTTTTGATGAGCAATTCAATTGGGATCCTGCCACTTGTAAGCAAATAACAAGTTCCAGTAGGTTAATTTCAGTTCCATGGAAGGAGCATTTATTTCAAGAATATATTCATTCTGAATTAGATGATAAAGTTTATAAACATATTGATGATCTTTCATCAAAGTCAAAAGACTGTTTACCTTTGGAGTTTGCGTTAGATGACGTTCATTTCGACTTACCATTGATGTCTCAAATCTTCAATAAGTTAATGAATTCCAAGGTCAAGGATACTGATTCTATGGATATACAAGGTGTAAACATTGAAAATGAGCCCTATTATATTAAGTACATACAGAGTCAAAGAGAAAAGGGATTCTTAGCGAACAATCACGATTACCGACAAAAGATACACGAAGCCCCTATCATAAAGAAAACTATAGAGATACCTAGTGTTAACGAATCCACAAATATATTTGAAAACAACTTGGTGTCTCAAGTCAACGAAGTTGTGGCTCTCATCGAACAAACCGAAGGTAAAGTATTCGATAGTATTCAAGACCCATCATCTCGGACTCTTGTGGAAGATATATTCTCACGCATAAAACGAATAATACCCCAGTAAACAGATGTCTCTGCATACATACATATATATATATCAACCGATTATTATATACCATTCTACAATATTTTATTCGTATTATTATCGCTGGTTACGGTTATCGTTAAGTATGATAATATTGATCCGGGTAATTGTTTAGGTATTTTTGAAAGAAAAATGAAATTGAGGAATGAAAAATAATAAAATAAACACCAACCAGCATGCAATATTATTCGATAAGTTCTTGTTTGAATAAAGTTTAATTTTAAAGAACTTTTACCTAGATCTTTCTGTTGAGTTGCATTAGTAATCTGAACTGTCATTTATTTTTACTCTACTGGATTGAGGATTATAATTGCAAGTACTATTAATTAATTCCTGTGTGTTAATTTGAAAGAAAATAAAACAAGTCTAACAATGTCCCACGAAGGTGAAGAAGATTTATTAGAATACTCTGATAACGAGCAAGAGATTCAAGTTGAAGCCAACCAAGCCGCTCAAACTGGTGAAGCTGGTGTTCTCACTGAAGGTGAAGCTACCACTGATGCTGACAAAAAGGGTTCTTACGTTGGTATTCATTCCACTGGTTTCAAGGATTTCTTATTAAAACCAGAATTATCCAGAGCTATTATCGATTGTGGTTTTGAACATCCATCTGAAGTTCAACAGCATACTATCCCACAATCCATTCATGGTACTGATGTTTTATGTCAAGCCAAGTCTGGTTTAGGTAAGACCGCTGTCTTCGTTCTATCCACTCTACAACAACTAGATCCAGTCCCAGGTGAAGTTGCCGTTGTTGTTATTTGTAACGCTAGAGAATTAGCTTACCAAATCCGTAACGAATATTTAAGATTTTCGAAATATATGCCAGATGTTAAGACTGCTGTCTTCTACGGTGGTACTCCAATCGCCAAGGATGCTGAATTATTAAAGAACAAGGATACTGCTCCACACATTGTAGTTGCCACTCCAGGTCGTTTAAAGGCTTTAGTCAGAGAAAAGTTAATTGATTTATCCCATGTTAAGGACTTCGTTATTGATGAATGTGATAAAGTATTAGAAGAATTAGATATGAGAAGAGATGTTCAAGAAATTTTCAGAGCTACTCCAAGAGACAAGCAAGTTATGATGTTCTCTGCTACCTTATCTCAAGAAATTAGACCAATCTGTAGAAGATTCTTACAAAACCCATTAGAAATCTTCGTTGATGATGAAGCTAAATTAACTTTACACGGTTTAAAACAATACTATATGAAATTAGAAGAACGTGAAAAGAACCGTAAATTGGCTCAGTTATTAGATGACTTAGAATTCAATCAAGTTATTATTTTCGTTAAATCTACCGCCAGAGCTAACGAATTAACTAAATTATTAAATGCATCTAACTTCCCAGCTATTACAGTTCACGGTCACATGAAACAAGAAGAACGTATTGCTCGTTACAAGGCTTTCAAAGATTTCGAAAAACGTATCTGTGTCTCCACTGATGTCTTCGGTAGAGGTATCGATATCGAACGTATTAACTTAGCTATCAATTACGATTTAACCACTGAAGCTGATCAATACTTACATCGTGTTGGTAGAGCTGGTAGATTCGGTACTAAGGGTTTAGCTGTTTCTTTCGTTTCTTCTAAGGAAGATGAAGAAGTTTTAGCTAAGATTCAAGAACGTTTCGACGTTAAGATTTCTGAATTCCCAGAAGAAGGTATTGATCCATCAACTTACTTAAACAACTAATTTCCTTAGAAGAATAGTTTGTTTTTGTGAAACGTTTTGTATTAACTTTTTTTGTTGTTGTATTAATTATCCTTTGAATGACTAGTAGCTAGTAACTCGTAAATTTAAAATATTATCGAGGCTAAAATTTCACATAGACCTTAGCTGAATCGAGTGAATGTTTCTTATGTAAGTATATAAATTTTCTTATATCTTTAATAAAATATTATAATAATAGTGATAATCAAGTGATATTCATATATAATTTCGAAAGAATCATTTAAAATGGTAGATGAATATTAATTCATAATAAACGTAGATAATTATGTCTGTATATAACTATATATTTTTGTTTGGATCTTCTACAGTGCTAAAACTACTCATCTTTGGTAACACTATAGAAGTCTTCTGTTCATTTGATTTAATTTCTGGTAAAATTGGCACAGTGCTGAATTTATGTAATAAAACGTTAGAATTTGGATTATGCTCACGGTTTGTTTGATTTGGAGGATAGAATGAAATTTCTGCCTCAGTCACATTTTCATCGTCTGCTCTGATGGAGGTTTGTAGATATGTTTGATTTAGGGAACCATCTTCAGTATCATCGTTTAAAACTTGAGTAGCTAAGGCACCTAATGCTCTTAACATATCTGATTTTCTGTCCTTTGTTAAGTTCTGTGGTGATTTAACTCTTACTGACGAAGTACTAGATGTTACACAATCTAATGAAGATAATTCAATTTGTGTAACATCTATAGAGTTTTCTTGTAATACCTTCAATAATTTATTTATTTCTCTGTTCTTGTCAACTATTCTCTTCTTGTATTTCTTAACTTTACTATTAGATAGATTCAGTTGTTTCATTAAATTTTGTTTATCCTGTAGCATGTGTGTTTTTATTCTCTCATGTTCGTGTTTCTGGAGATTCTCTTCAACTTCACGTCTTGATTCCACACTTGTGTTGTTTGAATTTAGCATCATATTTTTAAATTTTAATTGTTGAACTTGTTGTAGAGAACTATTTAGAGCGTCTACTAATAAAGTAATTGCATCTTCGGCTTCCTGTAATTGAAAGTCTTTATCTATTTTACTTGATAATTTTGAGTCACTGACACCTGAAGTAGCGTTTGATGGATTGATAAACTTTGATAATTTTGGCAGCTTAACTTCTTGACTGTCGACCGGCGTAATAACTTGAGAAGCCATCACTTTTCCCAGGAGTTGTCTGGCATCTTCGATCGTTTTCATTATATCAGTGACGGCTTCACCGTTCGACAAAACACTAGGTAGTTCTGTATCATTAGTCATTATATTTTCGGAATTCAGTATATTAAGAGACATTGCACGTCAAAGTGAGCGTGTAGAATAGGTGCTGACTTAAATATGATAATGCTAAGGCACGTTTACTTGGTCAGATATTCCTGGATCTTGGTTATATTCCCTCAATATGTCTGTTTTTTCAACCAATTGGAACTAATTTTGTTTACATTCTATTAAAATTAATTTATTCCATTATGCAAGCCATTACGCGTACATAAACAAACGCGATTTCTATAATAATTCCGTAATGATAGTCAGATTTAGTGATAATTGAATAATACTACTAGTGTAGGATGATAATCATCCAGTAGTAATATTATAGTCTATATGCTCTATATATGTGATTGAAAATGATCGAATACTTGAAAATTTTAATGGTTAATAACGTTTTTTACCCATGATATTAAGATATACAGTTTATGTAAGTAAAAAGTTGTGAATACAAAAAACTAAATGATAAGTTGGAAAATAAAAATGAAATAATTCCCTCCTTAACGGTAAGATTTTTGGTATCTAGATCTAGCACCCTTACCACCGAATTTCTTTGGTTCTGGTCTTCTGGAATCAGCAATCAATAAGGTTCTGTCGTACATTGTGAAAGCTCTCTTTAATTCGTTCTTGGATTGTTCATCAACGAATTTTTGGTGGTAAGCAACTAAACCCTTAGCAATAGCTTGTCTAATGGCGTAAACTTGAGAGACGTGACCACCACCGGTGACTCTAATTCTAATGTCAACATTAGAGAATTTGTCTAAACCGACTAATAATAATGGTTCGTAGACCTTGAATCTTAAAATTTCTGGTTGGACTAAGGTAATTGGAGCACCATTAACCTTAATTAAACCTTTACCGGCCTTAACAAGGGCAACAGCGGTAGCTGACTTCTTCTTACCAAAAGTCTATTTAAAAAATAAAATATAATAAAAGTGAATCGTTAGATCCATATTATATTATTAGCTTGTTAGTAAATTTGTTATTATAATCATTGTAGAACTTGGCAAAAGTTATAAATTATTAATTCTATCCTCTGGTTGTATTATGATGAGATCTAATATTTTATTATACTGTTTCGGGAGTTCTTGAATAATCAGTATTGGATACATATAATGTGGTTAATTCAATCATATTCAACTCTTCTTATATTCCATATATCCTCATAGAGGAACTCTTTTTTTCCTCATTATTGATTGAAAGAAATTCGTTAAAAACTTTTAACAATCCCATATATTAGTGATATTACTTATTTAATAATATTCATTATTCTATCTGGAACATGGTTATAACCTTATCATCTCTTTAAATACACCTCAATTATTAAATAACATTGCCTACTTCATTAATTAACGGATCGTTATGACATACTTGGACACTTGGAACGGTAGACATCTGTGTTTAATCTCTTTGTTATATTCGACGAGTTAAATATAAATCAAGAGCTATTTTTAAATAATAACTAACAAGGGTATACTAAGCATTTCTTCAATGATATAATCTATTACCTGGTTCTAACAGCGTCTATTACACACCATCTACAACCCTCCAAGGTCCATCATCTCTGCCATAGTTAGTTACCAGCGTAAATGCAATACACTATCGAACACAAACCGCGCATTATTCAGTAGTCGCAATATTGTTTGAAATTTCAAATATTTTTCACTTGAAATTCTAAAATTTCAATTAGAAAAAAAGTCATTTTCAAATCAAAAAAATGTCTTCTAATATGCGGTGTACGAGTGCTTATACTATTTTTACAATATGTACGGGTGCACCGTCAATTGTAACTCATTTGACTGCACAAATATTGCACCCGTACATCTTATATTTTTGTTTCGATATTTTATTTTTCCATAAATTTTGCATTAATTTTATGCGTCGAATTGCAAAAAATAAATTAGGCTGAGCGCTTCTGGGAAAATAGACAGTCAGAAACCGAAAATGTTCTGTCCAGCTTGCAGACTCTTGAACAGGGCGGTTTCTGTCTAGAGGGAAAGGACTCTCAGTAAATGTGGTCTCGCTGGGATGAGGTTTCTGTCTGTAGTTTGGAATTATTCCTAAGGTAGGAAGGAAACTCACTAGTGTTAGTAAGTTGCAAATTATTGAAATTTCAATAGCATATTAAAGGATATAGATAAATTTAATATAATTAATATTAGTTTAAATCAACCAAAACAGAAATTCAGTAAAAATGGGTATGTAAAAGAATGCGAACAGATGATTTAAATGATATTATACAAAACCCAGTTGAAATACAAACGATGAAAGAATTTTAAAGATATTAAAGCTTATAGTTGAAGGCATATTATATATGAAAGGGTAGATACAGAGTGCTGTATTCTACATTATGAACTTAAAGGATGTACCAATATTTGAACTAAAAGAAGCCTCTGGAAAGATAGATAAGGAAACCCCGATGATTTATTACAGATGAACTAAAATCCATATAATTTAATTTAAATCTGAAATTTTACGATTACATGATGAATCAATTTACTAACAACTAATTATATTTTTATTATTTTAACAGCTATCTCTAAGAATTTACCATTATTAAACAATCATTTCAGAAAGCACTGGCAAGAACGTGTCAAGGTTC
Source organism: Kazachstania psychrophila (assembly GCA_030579255.1). Lineage (NCBI taxonomy): Eukaryota > Fungi > Ascomycota > Saccharomycetes > Saccharomycetales > Saccharomycetaceae > Kazachstania > Kazachstania psychrophila. Next base: position 187,058 of record JAKTQD010000016.1, on the reverse strand, counting down.
ACTTCGCCCAAGCCGGTAAGAAGGTTTCTAGAAGAAGTGCCAGAGCTGCTAAGGCTGCCAAGATCGCTCCAAGACCATTAGATCTATTAAGACCTGTTGTCAGAGCTCCAACTGTTAAATACAACAGAAAGGTTAGAGCCGGTAGAGGTTTCACCTTCGCTGAAGTTAAGGCTTCTGGTTTAACCCCAGTTTACGCTAGAACCATCGGTATCGCTGTTGATCACAGACGTCAAAACAAGAACCAAGAAATGTTCGAATTAAACGTCCAAAGATTAAAGGAATACCAATCTAAGATTATTGTTTTCCCAAGAAACGGTAAGGTTCCAGAAACTGAACAAGTCTTATCTGCTGCTGCCACTTTCCCAATTGTTCAAGCTTCTACTGAAATTGAAGTCAGAGCTGTTGAAGATGATGGTAAGTCCGCTTACAGAACTCTAAGAGAAGCCAGATCTGAAAAGAGATACAAGGGTATTAGAGAAAAGAGAGCCAGAGAAAAGGCTGAAGCTGAAGCTGAAAAGAAGAAATAGACTTTCTATAACATTTATTCCAAGTTGTTTTTATTTTCTTCAATTCTGTTTTTAATATAAATTATGTACATTGTATAATGGGAAGCTATCACTTATAATTCTACATCTCCTTTACTATAAATTATTACTGTTCTTAATTATAATTATTTGCCTTAAAATACTACGTACATTGTATAACCTGATTCAGTTTATACACTAATTTAATACTGTTAATAGTACAGCTAATAATAGCCTTTTCGCGTCAGTTTAATGTAGAATCACAACCATATATCTCCTAGAAGATATGTCGATGTTTTTGTAACTTGATTATTGACTATATGATATTGATAAAAGGCAAAGTTTTGATTTAGTTATTTATTATATTAAAGTATGCATCGTAGTATTTATAAAATGAATTTAAATTAACAAAAAAATCTTAAAGTATATATATAAAGGATTTTTAATTAATGCTTTCTTTAATCGAATAAACCGAATCCCATGTCGTCATCGGATTCTTCCTTAGCTTCTTCTTCAGCTTCTTCAGCAGCTTCACCAGAAGCAGCGGCAGAAGAACCGGAGATAGAGACACCAGCTGGGGCGGCACCGACAGAGAAGTTGACTAATAAGTTCTTAACGTTTTGGGTTTCTAAGGCCTTAGCAAAGATATCAGCCCAGATACCTTCAATTGGGACATTGGCAGCTTCAACTAAAGTAACTAACTTTTCGGAAGAGATTTCGACTTCAGCGTCAGCTAAGATTAGAGCAGCGTATGATAAAGCGGATTCAGTAGACATTGTTCGTAGGTTTCTTTAATCTTGAACAAAAATATCTTAAAACAACCTTTAATTTATTATATATAAAGCTTTAACTGTTATACCTAAAAACGTCAAAGGTTTACCATAGTCTACGCATTACAGTGACAACTTCCTCTGGAGATTTTTGGTGAAAAATTGAAAAATTTTCGAAATGTGCGTGATCACTTTGTACGCATTACCGTAAATGGTGATTTGTATGTGACAGAAATTAATCATGTTAATAATTACATCAAATTTAATTAATATTAATATTGCAATATAACGTTAATGAGGTTTTAAGTATCGTGTACGCTTAATCTTTGTACATTGTTTATTAAAGAATTTTCCCAATTATTATCAATAACATTTTCAGAGTTTGAGTTGCTTAAATCTATCACTGCAACATTAGAGTGAAGGATGTTTGATACCTCAACTCTACCTTCATTTCTCCCATCTGGTGCTTGATTATTTATATAATCCCCTGTAGCAATTGATCTTCTTGCAAAACTTATTCGGTCGACAGTCAGTTGTGCCCTCCAGTGTGGTCTGATGTCATCAGAATGAACAACATTGTCGGTATTTTGTAAAGACGATGAGTTTCGAATAGTTTGATTTTCTTTCTTATAGAAACCTGGAAATATTCCACATTTACCTGTTTTCCTATTTGTAGGACCGTTATATGTTACACCAAAATCAGGTCGCTTGCAGAAAGGGCAAGAGACAGATACAGAAATTAACAAATCTGGGTTCCTGTTATTTGAAAGATCCTGGCCATGAGGAAAATGAGGATCTGACCTTTTAATTTTAACAAAACATTCAGAGCATATTGGCTGAGAGCAACAATTGCTGTAATTAAATGGTTCAGGTATATATAGAAAACAAATTGGGCACTCAAAACAACTATGGTAAATTGCTAGCAATAACTCTTTATTTGAAATATGCTTATTTTTGAAAATGGACCTTGTTAAGGAGATTTTCTTTATTCTTACGTAACGTTCGTTTTCTTGTTCTTGCCAAAGAATCCTTTTTCTTTTTAATTTTAAATCACTTAATTCATCTCTTACTCTTCTTCTATCTCTTCGTGACAATGTAGGATTGGTTAACCGTAGTGTTTCGTCGTTTGATAGCTTACCGTTTGGTACGTTCTCATAATCATCTGTATATTCTTTAAAGTGTTCATGCAAAGGTAAATCAATAACTTTTTTCAATAGTTCCTCATCGGTCCAATTAATGTTATATTCTATAAGTGGTGCATAGAATGGGGCCAATTTTCTTTGTAATATTAACTTATGTACCTCTTTACAATCATAATTAACTCTTTTAAAATCATAGTAATGATATGGAGCTAGGTATCCGCCATCGACACTTTCAAAATATTTACTTATTAGTAACTTTGTGTGTTTATATTTCATATATTCTCTTTCACGAAATTTTTGTTTGCGGAGGATTCGAACTCTACCAGTAGATGGTTCGTTATTATTCCTTTCAGTTGGAAAACTTGACTCAGTTTCCATGCTATCTTGGTTAATCACTTCAGGTGATCTATCTGAGAGCACATCTACTTCGGTGGTATTAAACTCTGGAGAATTATGTGGAGTAGTTGGGGTCGGAGGCAATGTTGCTGTCATTCTTCTTCTAGGAATTGAATTGGTTGAAATTTGTCTTGGTAAAGCTATTTCCATATTTTCTACTTCGTTTCTGATTAGTACATCTATATTTTCCCTCGAATATATATAATTACGACCTGAGCGCCTAAATCTGTTTGTACGATTTCTTATTGATCCTCTTGTAGTAATGCCCACTGAATTTTGAATGCCAATTGGGGACCAACATAACTCGTTAGTGGTATTAACATTATCCGTGCTCTCTACTGTGTCTGATAAGTCGTCCTTGATGACACTAGTCCCTTCGTTGCTCGTGGATTTCCCAACTATTGAAGAATTTGTGTTTGTTATCTCATGGTCTGGGACTCTCCTTTTTTTGATGCTTTTGGCAAGATTATTACCCATTTTCAGATTAATTAAGTGGTGGTAAGTTTCAATAATATATATGTATGTAATTGGAGCTTAGATATTTTCTCTTAATAAACAAATTTAAAGTATTTTACCATGTCACAATTTTGTGGCGCTTAAAAAAATATAATACAAATATATATCTGCTTCTATTAATATTAAAGCAAAGAGTGTTCCATGAAAATTAATGTCAGGTATAAATTCAAATGTATACCTGAACCATTTATTTATATTCGATTAAATAAGAAGTTATTTTAATTATTTGTTTTAGTTTATAGGAAATAGTAGAACTTTTTATTCTTGGTTCTAACGAAATTGATAAATTTAACTTAAAACATAAAATTCAGAAATATAAATAATGGAACAATTAACAAATAATATACTCATGTATAACCATCACAAATACATTAGAAATTAGTATGCATAAATTATTTTTATTTGAGTTATATAAAGTTTAATATATATTTGTATATATTTTAAAATGCAGCTTTCAATAATGCAAGGAAATGTATTACATCCTTCTTCTCTTTTGTTCCGGTTCAAGCTCACTAAGTGGAGAATCTGTCAGACTGAAGCCATCACTAGCAGTGTTTTCAATGGAATAAACATGGTCATTCTCATTAATTACATTGGTATCTTCTTTTTCACGTAACCATTTATCAACAATAGCCTTAGGGACATCTAAAGATGGAACCATAATTTCTAACATTCTAATCTTGTCATTTATAGCAAAAGTAGAATCCTTTAACATCTCTAACAGATCATTAATAGTTACAACTTTTCTGGTTTCATAATCAGAAGCGCCAAATAAGGAGAATAATGATAAATAATGCCATGGTTGAATATCGTAGTATTGTGCATTTGATCTGTGATGCAAGAATCTATCGACTGAATAACCTTGATTATTCATAACAAAAATGTAAGGTTTTAAATTCCACCTAATCATAGTAGAGACTTCTTGCATAGTAATTTGGAAAGCACCATCACCAACAAATAAAATAACACGGCGATTATAATTATTGGCATTTAAGTCATAATTCTGAATTGCTTCTTGTTCCAACTCTTGTGCAGCAAAGGAGGCACCAAGGCACGCACCAACTGAGTAACCTGCAGCTCCCCAAATTGCTTGAGAAATACCTCTAGTATCTTTTGGGAATTTAGTTTGAATAATACCAAAAGCTGAGGAACCAATTTCTGTTATAATTATATCACCAGGTCTGAACCAATGGGAGAATTCTTTCCAAACCCATTCTTGACGTAATAATTGATCTTTAGACATTTGTTGCGTTGGTATCACGATATCTGGCTTCTTTTGTAATCTGTACGTAATTTTTGAGGTTTCTAAATGCATTATAATCCTTTTCAATAATGGTTTAATATTCAAATCTGGATATGTTGAATTTTTAAATTTAACAGAGTCAGAGAATAAAAAGACACAATTCTTTGACTTAAAATAGAAATGGAAACTCGATGTGCTAAATTCAGATAGTACTGAACCAATAACTATTACGAAGTCTGCGAAATCTACGACTTCTCTTACTTCTGGCGATGATAGAGAACCTGTGAAGACCCCACCAAAATTCGGTAAACCTTCATCGATGGAACCTTTACCCATCGGAGTTACGAATATTGGAAAATTAGTCAATTCACAGAATTGTTGTGTTTCCTTTAGTAAGTCATGTCTCATGACACATGCATCTACAATAATGGCTGGATTATTGGCTTTATATATTTTCTTTAATATGGCTCTTGTGACTTCTTTCTCTAATTCATGATTTATTTCTACAATCCCATTATCAACATCTAGGAATGTGTTATCCACGTTCAATGATAACGGAGTATCTAATCTATTTGAATCCACTTGTAAGTTAATTTGATTCACTGGGATGCCCATATATGCAGGGGTTTGTTTTATCCATGCTAAACTAATACATTTATCTACCTCCTCAGCACAAAGATCAGAGTCTGTTATAATAGTAGTGTAACACGTGATGTCGTTAGCCATTCTGTAGAAGACATCGTAATCACCATTACCTAGTGTGTGATGCAGCAGAAGTTGTTTTGTTCTTGCGCTTGTTGGGGGCATCCCTACAATATGTACAACACCTACGTGTTCTGCAAAGGAACCAGCAATACCATTAACTGCCGATAGTTCACCAACACCGAATGTTGTTACTAGGCAACCTAATCTTTTCAATCTAGAGTAACCATCGGCCGCATATGCTGCGTTCAATTCATTAGCATTACCTGCCCAACGTAAACCCGGAATGTGGTACAATTTATCTAGTAACGGCATATTGAATTCACCTGGTAGACCAAATATTGTGGTGATATCTAACTGCTTAAGTCTGTGAAATAGATAATCCGCAATAGAAATCTGTGGCGGTAGTTTGTTCAATTGTGAGTATGACATATTTCATCTGGGTTCTTTATTACTATATATATTTGAAAAATTGGGTATGCACAAAAAAAGAATGTTATATGATATATTTACTGAAGGTATTATTGTTTAATTATGTTATTAACGATGCTTATAATATATTGCATTTCATTGAAATAATTTCAACTTATGACTGCCTAATTTTAAATCTGATGATTAACTCGGCAGTAAAAAAGATTGAATTTTTATTAATTATGCGCTCGAGAGTCAAATTAATATAACGAGTTAAAATTGATTGCGATTATTTATTATTTACACATACTACATGATTGTGATAATATATATACATGTAGTAATATTATTAGTATCGATTGAGGGTGGAATTGTTGAAGGAAAATGACGGTTGGAGTGTATGAGTCTATGCATATAAGAGTACCTATACTATATATCTTGTTTAATGTTCAATTTAGTCTTAATTTCATCCAGTTGATCCTTTGGTACTTGTCTGAATTCTATATTTTCTTCGAATTTTAATAAATGCAAACGATCTGCAGTTTCTCTAACTGTAGTGTCTTCCGAGTATCTTAATTCATCAAAATAAGGATGTGTTAAACATTGTAATGCAGTGAATCTTTCCAATGGATTGTATTTCAGTGAATTATTCAAGAAGTCTACTGTGAGGTCGTCTTCTTTCTTAAAGACACGATTTAAAGGAATTGGTTTTATTTGTGGGAATTTATGTTCCATATAGTTTGGATTCATTGAACAAATTTCGTCCTTTGTAGGTGTACCCAATATTTTAATAATTTCAACTAATTGATCAATACCACTTTCACCTGGGAACATTGGTTGTCCCAATAATAGTTCGGCCATAACACAACCACTTGACCAAATATCGATCTGATTAGTGTAATTTGTTGCACCAAAGATTAGCTCAGGCGCTCTGTAGTATCTAGAGCAAATATAAGAGACGTTTGGCTCTGTTGGTTTCAATTGTTTTGCACTACCAAAATCACAAAGTTTTAAACATAGCGACGTTGGATCCACTAGTAAATTTTGAGGTTTAATATCTCTGTGACAAACATGAGCATGGTCATGTAGGTAGTTTAATGCTTTAAATAATTGATACATGTAGAATTTAATCTCCAAGCGGGGCATCGAAGCCCTTTGATGTACAAAATGACGTAGTCGTTGGTATAACGATTGTGACATATAGTCTAGTATTAGATTCAGGTAGACTTCATCTTGTTCGTCTTTCTCGTAGAAGAAATATTTTAAATCTATGATGTTAGAATGTTTTAACAGTTTCATTATTTCCAATTCTCTATTCTTGAATCTTTTATCTTGTAGTACTTTTTTAATAGCGACCAATTCATTAGTCTCTTGAATGGTAGTTGTAAAAACAACCCCAAATGAACCATGTCCTATCACTTCCGTGGTAGGGAAGGAAATTTGTAGCGGATCTAAATGTGTTGATGGATCAGCATCTAGCGATGGATGTCCGTAATAAACTTGTTTATGTACTATTTCTCTGTTAGTATATGTGTCGATATTCATTGGATCATACAGAACTATATTCTTACTACTTTATTATCTTTTGCGAAACGAAATGATGGATTGCCAGCAGTACTTTGTTTCTATATTAAATTAAATTAAATTAAATTGTTGATCGTTTTTCTGAGGAAAAGGGGGGGGGGGGGAGGGAAGTGATTATTTCAAGGTAAAATCTATTTATACTAATTCAACAGTATTACAAAAATAGATAAAACTAATCAGTACACTTTTCGAAGTATGGATCTTATAATATATGAACTCTAATGCCATATACAATGTGTCTCCAAGCATACAACGAATCAACAGATCGCTCTTACCACTGATATCAAATAAATTAAAACAAAATTTCCCGACGTGGCGTCTCTAATTAGAAATTCTTGATGGAAAAACAAGGGCATCGGCTGGGTAACGAATTTCTTGCTTCTGATTGGTTAAAGTAGTAAGTTAGTAATATGAAGATGGGATGGTTAAGTACATACGTTTCATGGTGCTCTGTGTGTTGGTTTTAAAGATCATTTCGTTGATCTTGCGTTTGTCTAGTCTGCTGCTCTTTGTTTTGGGTTTTCCAGTAGTGTTTGCCCTTTTATTTGTAGGTTTCTGGCTGAATTCCGTAGTGAGAGCAGTTCTAGGTTTTGATTTTGCAGTTGTAGTGTGCTTGATTTCCTGGAGTGTTTCGAGGTGGAACTGTGCTAGTGTTTCTGTATACGTCGGAGTTGCGAGTTTCTCGCAAATAGCGTCGTCAATGGACTGGATATATGCCTGGTCGTTATTTGGAGCGTTGAAGTCCAATGCAGGCTTCTTCTCGGTGTGTAATACCTTCATATGGTGGTACGTATCTTTGTGAGAGCAATCATCGGCAAGCGCTGCTCCAAATGGCAAGAACATGTTCAGCTTTCTGAATACGGCGGCCATTAGTTACTCGAGTAATGCTGAAGTATATGAGCTTGTGTGATAATATAGACTATTGATAACGATAACTGGAAACTGCTTCTATATATTCCATGGATGACACACTGAGGGGTTTGTTAGTTTTTAAGGTATATGTTTGTATTTATTATTTTATTTTTTGCCTGTCGCGGTTATTTTATGCAATTTCCCCGTGGGGTAAAAATATGTGGATTTTTAGAGATTATTGATATAGTGTTAGAGAGATATGTAGTTACATATTATAGTTTTGATTGGTTGCGTACGAATGCTTCACCTTTCTTGATGTTTGAGATTAGTTCCCTGACAGCCACCTGGGTGAGTTCCTTTTCTTTATCAGAAAGTTTGTCTAGGATGGAGGAGTCGACACTTTCAACACGTCCGTTGACTAAAGTCACTGGGATGGAGAAGTATTCTAGATTTTCGTTTCCTAGTTTCTTTTGTACTTCTTCACCGTTCTTGATACCTGGTAAGTAGACGTATGTTGGGATGAACCCTTGGGATTCGTTGGATTCGCGTTGAATACTCTTTAAGATAGCTTCTGTAAATCTGTAACCTGCAAAAGCCATGGAGAAAGTGGCGGACCCTTTACCTTCTTTAGCCTTGACGACTTCGTCACCACCGAATTGTACTCTATGGACGAAATCTTCGTACTGATTGTTTTTCATCATAAAGACTAATGGTTTAAATAACACAATTGGTACAATAGTGTTACCCGAATGACCGCCGATGACGCTTACCATTTTATGCATGCGTCTCTTGTCAAACTGTCTACTACCAATGACTGTGTCTCTTGTGCTGTTCATGTAGTCACCTAAGAAGGTTTCTGCACGTACCAGATCTAAAGTAGTCACACCCATGACTCTACCGGCATCAAAAGTACCTAGTTTCTTGAAGGTCTCTACTGCAACTGGAACCAAAGAGTTCACAGGGTTTGAAATAATCAAGACTGTAGCGTTTGGACACTCCCTGGAGATAGCGGTACATAGAGTTTTTACAATACCTGCATTGATCTTGAAAAGATCATCTCTGCTCATACCTGGCTTTCTAGGAACACCCGCTGGGATCAATACCACACGAGCACCACGTAATGCATCATCTAGTCTATCCTTTGGAAACGACTCGATGTCTGCAATAGAGTTGATATGAGATAGATCTGTTTTGAAACCTACTGGATCAACAATATCATATAACGCTAACTTTGAAATATATGGACTCAATTTTAAAAATAGGGATAATGGTTGGCCTACACCCCCGGAGGCACCTAATACTGCAACTTTAACCATCTTGTATTCTTTACCCTTTTGTTAAAATTACAGAACATATACAATCTTAATCCATCGCAATATCCTCATCTTATATATACAAAATTTCCCCGCATTAACGGAATCCAATAAGAACGGCTTTACGGGCAAACCCCTTCTAGTAAAAATCAGATAGACTATATATATAAAGAAGATTCATTGGTAAAACAAAATTAGAGGAGAGATCAATGAGTAAGTAGAGGCAGCGATTTAGATATGTGTGTTTATGTAGTTGTATAAGCTATCATAAGACGTACCCGGTTGAAGATTTGTGTGTGTGTGTGTGACTGGGAACTTGTTAATATATATTAGTGCATTTGTGATGTACTAGACCGCTGGTGTATTGTGTTAATATATATATTAGATAGTGCCATCCCTCTCTAGTTATATGTTTGACAGAGTGATGACTTTTTGAACCTCACAAACTCATTGGTGTCCAAATTAGGAAATTTTCACTTTTAAACCTCAATGCTTCATAATACATCGACATATATATATATATATGTGGATGTGGGTGTGGATGTACAATATAATGCCAGATTATATAGAATCAAGAAGATCGGCACACATACAACATGCAATTCAATTACTTATCTGTTACACTGGCTTTAGCATCACTGGCGTTTGGCTCTACATTAGAAGCTCAGCAATTATCGTCTATTAGATCCCAAGCTGCTGATGCTGATTTGGGTTTCTTTATGGCTTTCTTGAACGATTACAACAGTGGATACCAAAGATACACCTCATACATGATTAACAGTGGTGTAGCACTACCACAAGAGGTTGCCAACTACTATTATCATCTAGCAACTGTTCGTGATGACGCTGATTTGGAACTAGATATTATCAAGACTTTCCCATTCACTCAGTTCCAAACTTTCATTACTCAATTCCCATGGTACTCTTCTTTATTAACCGAGGCTTCCGCTACTACGATCTATTTACCAGATTATTTCTTAAGCAACTCAGTTACTGATTCTTCTGCACACGAACAAGTCACATTAAGCTCTCCACCATCATCTACTGCAGTTTCTAACAACAGTTCATCAATTACACAAATGTCATCAGTCTCCTCTTCATTAAAGTCATCCTCTTCCTCAAATCATAGCAAAAATGCTACTTCCACAAGGGCTACTTCACACAACGGTGCTTCTGCCTTGAACATGATCACCCCAGTATCATTAATCATGTTCTTAATCACATTATTTATGTAATCATATACTCATTTCATACTTCTATAGACTTTAAAAGTACTTTACTATCATACTCAAACCCAACCCTAATGTAGGGCTTTTCCTGATCACATTAATCGCTAAAAGTAAATAATGAAACTATATAGAGAGTACAAGTGGCAACATTACAACTACAGATAACAGAGATAAGCACACCAATAATCATGATTATATGGCCTCAATCACCACCACAGATATCGAGAATACCAGATCGTTCTTCAGAGTTAGAAAATGATCAGATTAACGATAGTGGAATCTTAAAGACAATATCGTTGATTCAAAGCAACCTACTTGTTATGCTTACACCTGCTCGTGTGTTAGTATACAATTGCAAACCACTAGCTCTAGTGGCATCACATGAACGTAGCAAAGACTCAATTGACGAGTTTGGTGAAAATGTTACAATAAAGGCCTCAATCCAGTTTACTGAAGCCGTTGACGGTTTAGTTTCAACTGACGAACTTAATGCATTGAATTGGTTCCAAGGGAAAATTGTGTTCTATGTATTAACCACAAGGAACTACTTATTAACATACCAGGTTTTAAAAAACTCCTCTCCCTACAATATATTCACAGAGTACGGTATCAATGCAATTAACCCAGATAACTTGAATGGAAAAATTGATCAAGATTATGATTTTAATATAGATGATGATGACACTTTAACTGTATTTGAGAAAAACAAGAGCTCTAAAGTAATCCAGAATGGGTACATTACATCAAAAGATAAGAGCATATTAAAACAAATATTAAATACAAATGCTGAAAATACGGAAGAATTACCAATCAAGAAAGTCGAATTAAGATTGAAAGTCGTATTGAAGTTTGATTTCAAAATATTAGATATCTTAGGTTTCAAAAAATTATCAAACGTTGGAGATGGTTCCTTAGAAGAACATCTAATGATTTTATTTCCACATGGTTTACAATTGTTAAGCTTAATTAATTTTAAATTAAAGAAAAGTTCATTAATCAAAATTGAACAAGGTAAATTCATTTGCCCATGTAACGGTAACATAGTAGTAGTAGGACAGCATCTAGATACATTGATCCCAAAGATGCATATTGTTGATATTGCTGATTTATCAGTAAAGATAATAGAATTGGAATCACAACCAAATTTGATAAATTGCTTTCCAATAGACGACAATATACTACTAGTATTTAAAAATAAGGTTCTTTTCTTCAATTTAGAATCACATCATATTGAACATGAATGGAAGGTTCCAGTACCAATTAAATTCTGTCAGAAATTGAAGAATGACTTAATTACAATAGTTAGTGAGATAAACACAATACATCTTTTTTCAAGATTTGGTAATCCATTATTTTCAACAGAACATGACGAAGATGATCCCCAAAGTTTTCCATTATTCGATTACTCAGATTTCATATACTTAGATGCTTCCATATTATCTGTTTGCAAGAATGGTGAGTACCAATTATGGAACTTCTGGGAATTATCCACTGCATTATCATTTTCAAATTTCAGAACTCCAAGAACTCATATTATCCAAAACAATGTAAACAACATTATGTTATATTCACCAGCTAACGATACACCACTGAATAATGATTTCTTCCCAACTATAACCCTACCGACAAAGACGTTGAACAATTGCATTTCCAAGATATGTATCAATGAACAATCAAAGTTAATGGCCGTTTTTATTTCCAATAAAGATATCTTATTGATTCAGAATCTAGAGACAAGTTTATGGTATAGATTTACAGACATATCTATAATCGACATGCAATGGTTAGGTAGTTCCTATCTGATCTGTCATACCAGATCCGAAGATGATACTTATGAATTATTATGTGCAAGAATACCACTACAAGAAACTGAGGTCAAGGAATTCAATGATTACGTTACCTGGAAATATGAAGTTCCAGAGTCCGTAACAATATTATCCATGTTTGTTAACACGTTGTACAGATACAATTTATTAAAAGTAAAACACAAGGACGATGAGAACGGTCATGATATTAAAAAGATGGAACAATTCTTCAAGACTGGGGAAGTAGTTATTACTACAACTACAGGTTTTGTTATATTTGACGTTATTTCAAGTGTTGCTGTCAGTGGCATCAATATAATAAGAAAGTTCCATAAATATGACCAAATTAGTATTGTTGATCAATCATTCTTAACTGCGGTCAGATGGGTCACTAGTTTTAAAGATAGTTATCTAGTGTTTTACAGAGATAAACTCCTTAAGATGAAGAAAACTGGAACTGATGATACTGATATTTGGGAAACAATAGATGTGCTTTCAGGGATCGAAAGAATCGTAGATGTGTTAAAGGATGAAATCTATTTTATCCAGAAGAATCACCTAGTCGCATACAAGATTAGCGATTTATGGGAAGGTAAAAGTGAGATACTGACTATTCCAATTGAAGAAGAAATGTATCCAATTTCAGTTTCCCCAGAATCCGCTATTACACATTCTTTACAATGTGTTTTCAATAAAGACTTTTCAAGGTTAGTGATCAAACATGAAATATATCTAGATAAACTAATCCTTGCTAAATTGAAAGACGAGACCATCGATTTAGAAGATATTACATACAAATACTATCCTTTAAGACATTACAAGTTTGCTTTAGAGAAAATCTTATCGAACAAGGTGCTAAACAACGAAGACATTACCCAGATCATTGAGCTAGTAAAGCTATGTCATAATCCATCTGAACCATCGATGAAAAATCCATACTCTGATATGCTTGAGATCGTCAGTAACTGTTTAAGAAAGATCGAGACGAAATATTGGAACTATTTATTTACCAGTTTAAAGATGACACCAAGAGACCTATTAGCATTATGCATTGAATGCAATGAGGCCAAGGCACTTGGTGTTTTATTGCTAGTGTTTTTAAACTACGATGAAACTGAATTTGTCAACGACTTAAAACTAGAAGATGAAGGACTGTCAATGGGGAGGATCGAAGAAGATGACGAGGAATTGAAAACACCTACCTCACCAGAAGTAGCTGTCCCGGATATCCTGAAAGATCAAGAACTAATGCTACGTATTTTACAAATCCTAGTCACCAGTGCGGCTAGTACCACCAACCGTAGAAAGGCCTCTGAAAGCTGGGATATGTGCTTTCAACTAACAAGACTACTGAAAGAACTAGACAAACAGAACAACACCCACCTGATAGACAGAGCCATAGACATGTTCTAACTGCTTATTTAACCATATATATCAAGAATATATAACACCATTTTACATACTAAGCATTAAACACTCCGGCTGTCCAATCAAACGCGCGTATGGAAACCTCGGCGAAAAGTTCACTACATTTATTTTCTTTCGAAATCTGTTAACAAAATTATAGCGGGTTTTAACGGAAACAGCAGTACAGGAAAACAGGGAGAATCGATATATATAAGTGAAATAACTACGCAACGTTTATTTATTCGTTAGAGTTATCCATTTCAAACTAGTTGATGAATTTACGTGAAAGAAAGTTTTGCAAATACATAATACAAAACAAGCATAATATAATATAATATAATATAATATAATATAAGAATGAGTGAACAAGTAGAGGCCTCAAAGAAGACTGAACAAACTCCATTACATACCGTTGGTTTCGATGCCAGATTCCCCCAACAAAACCAAACTAAGCATTGCTGGCAATCTTATGTTGACTATCACAAGTGTATAAATTTGAAGGGTGATGATTTTGCTCCATGTAAAGTCTTCTGGAAAACTTATTCCGCTCTATGTCCGGTTGAGTGGGTTGAAACTTGGGATGAACAAAGAGAAAAGGGTATCTTCCCAGCTGATTTAAACTCTGAATAGACAATTTCATACCATTTCCCACTTTATTATTTTACATCTACTTTTAACGATGTTTAATTTATCTTCCCTTCAAATCTAAAATTCCTCTATACTACTTTTAGAATTTTTAATTTATTTTATATATTTGTATATTCATGAACCAATGGTTAATCAATAGTGTCTTTTTTACTGACTGTCGAATAGGTGTACACATTTTAGACATATCCATCAATGAGTTCATTGATGGATATCGGTTCTAAACCAATACGTATATGAGGAGCTTGAATTAATTCATGATCCGTTTGAATATTTGTACTTTGTATATTGAAAACAAAAAGAACAACTAATAATCATATAACTAGACTTTAATACTTGTTTTAATGTAGAGAGATACTTTCACTAAAAATTGTATATATCGATTAGGCATAACGCCATTGGAACAACTACCATATTATATGGGCACGTGGCGCAGTTGGTAGCGCGCTTCCCTTGCAAGGAAGAGGTCATCAGTTCGATTCCGGTCGCGTCCATTAATTTTTTTAGATTTAAAATCTAGAGGTTTAGTTATAGTGTATTACTTAAAATGAACCGTATAAGGCCAAACTAAATGAAATATCACTGAAACATATATATATATTTTAGTAATCACAATAGCATACTTAATTTATCTACTTTTTGCTGGTTGTTTAGTTTAAAGAATTTGCAAATAGTGTCATTGCGGATTCAATAATCGGAATTATTACTATATGGACACCCCAAAAGAAATATATCTTATTTAAGCATAAATAACAATATTTCAATAGATTTTGAGAATTTTTAACATATTAATGACACATATCTGTTAAGTCCAATGGTTATTCATACAATTTCACCAGATTCTCAATGGAAGATCACATCTGGTTCGTTTATTCATGGTCCAACTGCCGCGGTTAAAGAACTGATAGATAATGGTGTTGATTCAGAAGCGAAAAATATTTTTATAGACATCGATTCTAAGACAGGAGGTTGTGATTACATTAGTGTGAGAGATGATGGTTCAGGAATTGACGTTATTGACCGTCCCTCGTTATGTTTTAACCATACAACATCGAAGATTTCTACCATGGAAGACATATCAAATTTAACAGCCCTTGGTTTTAGAGGTGAAGCTTTATTTATGTTGGCTACTTTAAGTACAGAGAAGGGATCAATGCAAATAGTAACGAAGACAAAGAACGATGCCATGGGAATGAAATGGTTCGTCGATAAACAAGGTAAAGTTAAGGAGCATTCGATGAATAGAGTGTCATGCCCTGATGGAACTACTGTTATAGTTAAACAATTACTCGGTGGCTTAAGAGCTCGTGATATTGAAATGAGGTCAAGCGTACGAAGAACGCTAGAAGAAATAAAATATTTGATTAACCACTATTCTTTGGATTTTAGACATATCCGTTTCAATTTATCCTTTGTTTCATTAAAGAAAAATGGAACCATATCACAGAAACAACTACAACAGTCTTTCAATTTAAATTTATCCAATGCACGTATACTTTCATCTCTAGCACATCTAAGGAAACCTACATATGCAAATTTCGTTGTATCAGATAATCTAAATATTAACCGTCATGCTGATATTGAATTCATATTACCTAAGATGACTCCAGATTCAGATATTATCAACGTTAAAAGGCCAATCAAGTTTTTATCAGTAAATAATAGAGCGATGTCGATCAGTCTCTATTTTGGTAAATCTGTAAATAAGATGGTCAATTCTGTCTACAGAAAACTAAAATGGTTAGATCCACAGGTTTGGTACATCAATTTCAAGATTGAATCAAAACTAATTGATATCAACATTGAACCCGAAAAGAATGATATTTTACTAAAAGATCAAGATATGTTGATTGAACAAATAAGTACATGTCTTGAGAAATTTCTCCAGAATGAATTTAACTTAAATGAAGAGGAGGAGAGTTCAAAACCAGATGAAAGAAATGAAGCAATAGAAGCAGTAGAAGTTGGAAAATCAGAAAACCAAGAAGAAGCAAGAGAACACAGTCCTATAGAGGATGAACCTAAGGCAAAATACTCGGATATTGAGAGTATTGAAGATAATACAACATTACTGAATGAAACAACAATACAGACATTGTTTGTTACCGATGAAGAGCTTGAAAAATCTGTGGCCCCTGAGGAAAATTCACATACGTTGCAGATACATGAGAGAACAAAAACAAATGAAAGTATGGCTTCAGAGGAGGCACAATGGTTACATAACCTAGTCGATGAAGTACCACTGGAGAGCGATAATATGAGAAAAGAGGACTCCGATATTCCTTCTTCATTAACCTATCGTTATGAAGACGTACAAGACACAAATGATGATTTAGAGCTTTCAAAGGATTCGTTATTGTCTAATCCTTTTATGATAACCAAGATGAGAAATTTAAATAGGTCCAAGAGCAGAAATGTTCTTCCAAAGACTTCAATACCAGATATTGAGACCCGCACAGAGTTTGATCAGTTGCTAAATAAGAAAAGAAGACCTTCTGTCTCCACAGAAGAGAGATTATTAAATCTACAGACAGTTCACCAGGATAAGAAAAGAGATACATCACACATTGTCCAGAGGGCTCTAAATACCTCAAGGAGTAGAAAATTAAATTTGTTTTCAGAGTATACTAATAGTCTTGTTATAACCCTAAATTATTCTCAGGATAAAACTGATAACTTCATAGAGGATGAGATTGAAGTCTCAAACGACCTGGAAATATCTGACAATTTAACAGAAGGTGTAAAGAACTTACTCACAATCAACACCAACATTAATGAATACAGCGTACAGAAGACAGAGAACGGTTGGTCCTTATTCACAGAAAAACAAGAAGATGACCACCTACCGTAAATCACTTATTTGTCAGCAATAAAAAACGATTTGCAGCCATCGTCTCCTTCTTCACAACCTTTTATAGCATATAATATATCCATAGCATATCCATATCATATCTCAACATAGTAATAAAAAACTAGCTGAGTTATAGTAATGTATCGTTTTAGAACATGAAATAAACTTCTGGTTGTCTAGCCAACGCAAAACGGCAACGCCTTGACACCAAACGCAATTCAACTACCACCCCACTGCTCATAGGATAGTACCAAGTCACAAAATGTCAAGTACAACCTCTACACACAAAACAGGCACGCTAAGATCATCCCATACTCTTTTCACCTCATTATTGTTACATAATAATTACAGACACTGCCCTATAAACTACTGATTGCTGATCTCTTACGGTGATACTTAGAGCCTCGGAATGCGATCTTTATCACCAAAAAAATAAAGAGTAAATTGTAAATGCGTACGTAAAACAACACTGGAAAAACTGGAATCCATAATTAGCGATGTTTTCTCTAAAGTGCACCCCCCCCCCAAATGTGGTTGAAGGGACCCATTTTGTTGTATGATAAATCGATGTTTGAAATTGATGAACTTTTAGGAACGGTGAAGGCAAACGTATAAAATCAGAGTGACTTTGTATTTAGTGTAAGTCGTTTTTTTATATATTCAGGTTTACAAATATTTCATATTTTAGAAGCTTTAAGGATTTATTATATGAGATCATCAGTCTTATCTATTTATAATCAAAAATTTACTGATTTATCAAAACTTGATATTACCTAAACGAATACCCATATATATCACTTTGGGGATATAAGAAACTGATTTGACTTATCTTATTAAACTGCATCTTCGATTTAACTAACATTACAAACATACAACAAAAATGATTAGTATAGGAAATATAGCTGCCATTCTTAGGAAGTTTATGAAATTCATAGGTCCTGGTATCATGGTCAGTGTAGCATATATGGATCCAGGTAACTATTCTACCAGTGTATCAGGTGGTGCTCAATACAAATATAAATTACTATTTTCGATTTTTATCTCAAACATCTTTGCAGTATTATTACAATGTCTATGTGTCAAACTAGGTACTGTTACAGGTTATGACCTAGCAGAGAATTGTCGTCGTCAATTACCAAGAAAATTAAACCTAACATTATACTTCTTTGCCGAACTGGCAATCATTGCCACTGATTTAGCAGAAGTTGTGGGTACTGCCATTGCATTAAAGATTTTATTCGGTATTCCATTGACATACGGTGTTGTTCTAACGGTTCTGGATGTTTTAATTATTCTAATCTTTTATAATCCAGAAGGTTCTAGTATGAAGAAAGTGCGTGCTTTTGAGATATTTGTAAGTGTATTAGTCTCAGCTACTTGTGTCTGTTTCTTATTAGAAATGTTCAAGATCTCTGTCCCAGATAAAGGTGAATTGTTCAAAGGGTTTTTACCTTCTCCGGTCATCTTCAAAGAACATCAAGCGTTATATATATCATTAGGTATATTGGGTGCTACTGTTATGCCTCATTCCCTTTACTTAGGTTCTTCTATCGTGAAACCAAGATTAAACGAATTCGATATGAAGAAGTACGGTAAAGTTTCTCAACGCCCAAGTCTAAGTGCCGTTAACTACTGTTTACACTTCTCATATGCTGAATTAATCATCTCATTATTTTGTATTGCAACTTTCGTTAACTCTGCGATCTTAATCGTTGCGGGTGCCACATTAGCAGGTCAACCTGAAGCAGCAGATGCAGATTTATTATCAATCTACGAACTATTAGTGCATTATATCTCCCCAGCTGCAGGTTTGATTTTTGCACTAGCAATGCTATTCTCTGGTCAATCAGCTGGTATCATTTGTACCATGGCTGGTCAGATTGTCTCTGAAGGTTTCATTGAATGGACATTACCTCCATGGGCCACTAGACTATGCACTAGAATGATCGCCATTGTTCCTTGTTTATTCGTTACTTTTACCATGGGTGAACGTGGTATCTCTGATATGTTAAACCTATCACAAGTGGTACTATCATTAATCTTACCAGTCGTTTCCGCTCCTTTGATTTACTTCACTGCTAATAGAAAGATGATGACTGTAGTAGATGAGTTCCATGAATTAGATAACGACGATGAGGTTACAATCAACGAGCAAACTCCATTGAACAACGATCATAAAAAGGTTACTGATTTCACGAATAACCGTTGGTTAACCTATTCAGCAATCTTAGTGTGGGCCATTATCGGCTCTTTGAACTGTTACCTAGTAGGTTCTTTCATATTTGGAGGTGATGTTCATTTCTAAGTACCATATCATTTCATATATATGTATATTAAAATAGCATATACTACTGCATCAATTTTTTAATAAAGTAAATAATGAATTAAATTTATTATAAGATCTTTTTCAAATCTACAATACTATATATTTCTATACTTTGATAATTACAAGAGATTTTCCACTTAAAGATATCTCAACTTATTTATTTCTTATGTTTTCTCTTTCTACCTGGATGTGATCTAATTACGGGTATACTACCATTATAATTAGCTTGTAATACAGGCATTCCTTTGACATGATTCAATGGTACACTAGATACTTGACCATTCAATAAAACCTCCTTCATTAATCTCTTCACTTTATAGTACAATTTAGATTCATGATTAGATGGCTTAGTCACTTTGTTCATAACTCTTTCTTTCCTTAGTTTGTTAAGTTTCAATAGGATAGAATTAACCAATTTATCTTGAGTACCATTTTTGAAACTTTCAATTTCATCATCTGATATATAATTTTCGGGACTCCATTCAACAACATTTTCAGCTTTGATGGGTAGCTTTTCAGTTGGTTTAGTTTCCTTTTCTTCAGTTTCAGTTTCAATATATATAGCTTTATCATCAGCATCCTCTTCATCCTTATCAATAATTGTATCATCAGCCTTCTCTTCAGTTTCACTCATTACCTTTTCATCATCTCCTTTAACCATTTCTGTGTAACCAATTCTCTTTAACCATATTATACCACGAGTAGTAGAGTCTAAAACAGTACCGTTCTCATTGAATGATGGAGCCCATGAACTGTAATCACCATATTTTAACCATGTTGTGGTTGGTAAAGCATACCAGTTTGGATGTAAGAAGTGTGTCATCATTTCAGTTGGTGGAAGAGTTGGATCTGGAATATTACTTATATTTGCGGCAAGGAAACCTAATTTAGGTGCTGCTTCAAATAGATTGGATTGAGGAATGATTTTATTCACATCAAAATTTGAGTTCGGTAATTCCTTTGGTCTATGATCTAATACTGATTTTGAGATAATGGATGAGAATAAATCTAGATCCTTTGTTTTTATATGATATGTTTCAGAGGTTGGGATTTTATAATATGTGGAAATCTTAATGAAATCTTGTGATATAGCATCATTTAATTCATCTGTACGATCTTCCGCCTGTTCTTCAGCTTTAATATCATCCTCATCTAACCCTTTAATATTCGATATTTGGATACCAATCTTATAGCATTCTCTTAATATTAATTCGGTTGCAAATCTATAAAACTTGTCGACCAGTTGATAATTTCTGGTACCTGGAGAGTAATATTGAATCAACATTGTACAAACTAATTTGATATCATGGTATAATGTGTAGAAGCCATTGCTTTCGGCTTTGTATTCGTTGTTTTCAAATTTCTCAGTAATGGTTGTTAACATCATACTTTCTTCATTCTTAATAGTGGTGCCATCAGGTCCAATTTGACCTTGAATAAATGCAACGTATGATTCATATATCTTTTCTGGATCAGATTCAAAAAACTCTATAGGAAACTTTTCTTCAATCACATTGCACTTGAATGAGGCCGCCTTCAAGATTGTATGCAGATTGCTTAACAATTCATTTGCAGACATTGTGACTTATGGATTCTTTAATTGAATAATATTTAATCTGGTAATTTAATTAACAAATGTATTAGGTATTTTAATTAACGTTTACCTTCTTCTGTCTGCTCTCTTCCAATCTTTATTGGTTCTTTTTCTCTTGACATCTCAATTATTGTAAACAATATTTTAAAGATCACCAAAAGTTCATTATTTTTCATCTCGTCAAAATAGAATAAAATTGTATATAAGGGAGGGTAACCTTTTTCGTCAAGACAATAGCAATATATGATTATAGTCATGGAAATATAAGTTAAATATAATGAGTTATTATGATTTTATCCTTTATATACAATATTTTATATGTTTTATAAAACACCCTCATGCAAATTATGCTTTTTGTTGTTGTTGAACAGTTTTGTAGTTTTTGTTTGTGATAAATTTCTCTACAATCCATTTACCATTTATCTTCTTTTGGTGAACTGGAATTGGACTTAAATCCCAACCAATCTTCAAATCACTGTTAACCATAGATCCAAAACGTGGGACGACATAACAATATCTCTCGATTGGAGAAATGTTGATAGTTTTTAAACCATTACCAGTTAATGGTTTACTGTAATTCAATAGAGAACCCTTTCTTGCGATGTTCGCTAATGGAGTACTCTTGATATCACATAATGTATTCATTCTTGTCTTACCATTATTACCTTGATGCAAAGAGTTAAATACTAAGAATTTAGGAGGCATTTCACCTAAATTAGTCAATATAGAATTTGGATGAATGTAAACAAAACATTCTGCAATGGCTGGCTTTGTCTTGGTTAAAATTGGAATATAAGGAACGTTGATCATTGAAGTTCTATTAGTGACCATGGCTTCTTCTGGGAATATGTTATCAGCTCTGATTGCGATATGGTCAACAAAACCGGAACATACCATTTGTTTCAATAATTTAATTTGAATTTCACTTGGTACTGGGACTAATAGATCAGTGTCCTTTACTGATACAGCAATATTTTCCTTTGAGATGTTGGACTTGATGATATACATTAATTGCTTTCTTAATTTGACAATTTCGTCCATCAATTTACCTCTAACGAAATTCTTATTAACGAATATTTCCTTCTCAGTTCTCTTGACATAATCATAGGCGCAAACGATACTTAATAGGCGGAAAATATCAGACATTTTATCTAACTTGTCGAACTTGGATCTGCTCTTAACGAATTTAGTTCTTAATGCTGAAACTTCATGACTGTCCATGTCATCTTCAAAACCAGAATCTTCTTCTTCGTCTTCATCTTCTGGTCTCTTTGGTTTCTTTTCATTAATACCTAATTCGTATTCAGTAATGAATGGATCACCGACAGAAAGAGCACTAACAATAGATACAACATAAGGCAAACAGTCGTGCTCATTGGAAGTTAAAAGCATCTTAGAAAATCTTGGAGATAATGGGAATAAACTCATTCTCTTACCATCAGCAGTAATCATTTCTTTGTCATCTAAGGCACCTAGATAACGTAATAATTCAACTGCACTAGCTAATGATTCTCTGTTTGGCGGCGTTGGGAATGGGAAATTTACGATATTGTGAATAGCCATACTCTTCATTTGTAGCACAATACTTTCAACAGGCATTCTTAGGATTTCTGGATTGGAGAATTGTTCGAAATCACGTTCATAGACAGCTGAGGAGTATAGACGGTAACAATGACCTGGGCCAGTACGACCAGCTCTACCACTTCTTTGATCTGCACTGGCCTTACTAACCCATCCGATTTCGAAACTTTGGACACCATTCTCTTCATTGTATTTTCTTTCTTTAGCTCTACCACAATCAATGACATATCTAACACCAGGAATAGTTAATGAAGTTTCAGCAACGTTAGTAGCAACGATACATAATCTTGAACCTGCTGGGGGTTTTTCAAAAACTCTCATTTGCTCCCTAGTTGGCAATAAGGAATATAATGGCAAGACATATAATGGATCCTTTTCAGTTTGACCTTCTTCTAATACTTCGTCAAAACCTTCTTCGTTGTCGGTATCATCTTCTGAACCTTCTTCTTCAGAACCAAGATCCTCTTTAAACTGCTCTTCATCTAAAACCTGGACACTGAAGTCAATATCTTCGGCTTCAACATCTGCATTCTTAGAGTTAATTCTGACTTGAGAAATGTTATTGCTTAATCTTTTAGACTTATCTTTGAAAGGATATTCTTTCTTTAATTTCTTAACCATATGAGTAATCTCTTGTTGACCAGTCATAAAGATTAAAATAGCACCTGGTGGTAATTTCTTATGGATCTTACATGCTTTTCTGAATGCTTCATCAGCATAATTGAATGGAGTCTTACGGTTGAAATGTACAGAGACAGGGAACTGTCTTGCAGCGACATTTAATACTGGTGGTGGGGTTGGGAATAATGCGGCGTTTTCACTGAAATCAGAAACTCTTAGAGTAGCAGACATAATGATTAACTTTAATTTCTTATTATTAACAGGATCCATAGCATGGTCCTTAGCACGAAGTCTAACACAACGACTTAACATACCAATTAAGATATCTGTATTGATGTTTCTTTCATGCGCTTCATCAATAATAATTGAAGAGTATTTGGTTAATCTGAAATCATGCATCATTTCTCGAAGCAGAACACCATCAGTCATGAATTTAACTTTAGTATCTTCCTTGGTGGTGGAATCAAATCTAATTTGATGAGCAACATATTTACCTTGGTTACCTAATTCTGTAGCAACACGGTTAGCCATGGAAACAGCGGCCACTCTTCTTGGTTGTGTGACACCGATCATACCTGGATAATCTGGTGATTTTTCATTACCAAAACCGGATTCGAAAAGGAACTGAGGAACTTGTGTAGTCTTACCTGAACCAGTTTCACCACATATGATAACAACGTCATTATGGTGGATAGCTTCCATGATATTATGTTCTTCACCGAATACAGGTAATTGCATTCTAATTGCTTGAACTTCTTCGGTTCTTTCAACTTGGACGAAGAAAGCCTTTCTCTGAGAGGTTTCATCAATCGGTATATTAACTTGAGGTAAACCATCTTCTAAATCTTCTTTACGAACAATTGGTTGGTATTCTACGCTCAGTTTTGGTGTCACTATATCAACATCTCTACCTTCCATTTTCTTAATTTCTTGGTTGGCCCAAGATTTGAATTCTTCAGCGATATTAGCCTTACCTTCATCACTTATTATTTCTTCATCGTCATCTTCTCCTTCTTCTAAGGATTCTTCTTCATTACCAGAGCTTTCATCACCGGATTCTTGGCTGTCGATATCTTCATCTAGTTCGATTTCTCCTTCTTCTTCTTCATTCTCTTCTTCACTTGAATCAAAATCCATGTCATCTTCATCCTTTTGAGATTTCATGTCCTGCATTTCCACACGTTGTCTCCAGTTATATTTTCTTTTTGATATTTTACTTTCATTTTTGTTGTTAATAACTTTAGCATTAGCGAAACCAAAACCAGAACCAGAACCACCAAATTTGGCTGGTCTGTAATCTATGAATGATGATGTTTTAGTTTCTTCTTCTGGCATATCGCCAAATTTAGATTCAAAGTCATCATCTTCATCATTGCTGGACATATCTTGATCGTCAGATTGTTCTAGATGATCTTCATCCCACGATTTGACTTCACGCTCTTCATATAAAATTTCTTTCATTTTATCGTTGCTTCTACCTTGTTTCTCTAAACTTAATGCTTCAGCAAATTGTTCCTTCTTTGTTTGTCTACCATGACCCAGGGTTTTTGAACTTGTTAACAATGAAGTATCTATCTTATAGTCTTGCAATTTGTTGATCAAAGTCTTTTTCTCTTCTCTCTTAAGTTGATGGTCGATAAATTTATCTAATCTTTTCTTCTTTAATCTTGAAACTTTGGATTCCTTTGGAGCAAATAGCTCTTGTAGTTTTCTCTTTTTCAGCATTTTCTCTTTATCAGTCATTGGTTTCAGAATCTCTGCATTTGTATCATCCTTCTTAGAAGATTGATCATCACTTTTTTCGCTATCATCGTTATCACTTTCGAAGGCTTCTCTATGGAACTGCTTGTTTCTAACTCTTTTCAGTTCTTTTATTCTGGCCATATGACCACTTCTGGCCTTTTCATTAAATCTCTTTCTATGAGTACCCATGTCTAGATATGGTATATACTTGTGACACCTTTTAAATACACTATATTATATAAATTTAATTATAAATTCTTTAAATTATTCTGATCCTTCACGTATAAAAATGATTATACAATGCTTGAAATTTTTCAAATTTTTGCGATGAGCTTTACAATTTTTCCACGTAATATTTTGGTTACCCTACAAGATTATCCAAGAAAAGATTATCCAATCCATTCATACTCTATAATATTCATGTATTATTATTATTACATTGATTCAATCTAACATATTATGTAAATATCTTAATTTAATTAATAAACATGTGATATTGTTGCCACATATTATATCTATCTCTATTCCCTTAGACTATTTCAGTAATCAATCTTCATAATAACTCTTCCATTTCTATGAGGCATAGTCTATTAGTAAGAATATTTCTACATACTTTTCTCCGGGAAATTAGACGGAATGAAGAGCGTCGTTTTCCTCTCCTCTCAAAGATTCGAATGGAAGAATATGGAAAACAAATATGTGGATTTGCAATGAGCAAGTGATTAATGGATTATATAAAATGACAGGATTTATTTCAATTGGTTGTAGATTTTATGTATTTCTCTTGTTTTTTGTAACTGAAATAATTGAAGTATATTAAATATTTATTATGGTTCAAGATAATTCTGTTAAATGGGATCGTAAGGATCCTTCTGCTTATGACTACAAGACTGTCAATTGTTTGATTGTCGGTGGTACCGGTGGTTTAGGTCGTGCTATATCCTTCGAATTGCTTAAAAATGGTGCTAAGGTTACTGTTGTTGGTCAAACACTACGTTCTGACCCAAATCCAAATTTAACTTTCATTAAAGTTGATTTAAGTTTGGTGAAAAATGTTCAAGAGTTAGTTAATGATTTGAATTCTAAGAATTTAAGTGAAACTTTTACTCATGTCGTATTAACTACCGGTATATTTGCTTCTAAACAGATTCAAGTTACTTCTGAAGGTGTTGAAAGGGATATGGCAATTAGTTATCTAAGTAGATACGTCATATTGAAGGGTATTGCAAGCGACTTAAAGAAGACTTTTAAACAAGGTGATAAGACTTTGAAGACAAGAGTTTTTGTTATGGGTTACCCAGGTAGTAACAACGGCGGTGATCCAAATGATATGAATCCATCTCCAGAAACATACGCATTTCTAAAGGCTCATTTTAACACAGTTGCTGCAAATGAAGCTTTGGTCATCCGTTACGCTAAGGATGAAGCATTTACTGATTTTAACATCTACGGTTTAAACCCTGGTTTCGTTAAGACTGATATCCTTTCAAATTTAACTGGTAAAGGTATCTTTGGTAATGTTCTCCAATCTTTGATCGGCTGGACACATCAAACGGCTGAAAGTTATGCTAAGAAAATTGCGGCTTTGTTAGTAGCACCTGAAATTGAAGGAAACGATGGTGCTTTCTTTGATAGTAAAGCTAGAGGTTTATTGAAATCAACTAATATCGATGTTAATGTCGATAAGTTTGGGGAAAGTTCTGAGAAACTAGTTCAATTCGCTACTGAAAAGAAATAAATAATATTCAATACTATGTTTTAATATTCTAAAATAATCTAATAATTAATTGCGTTACATTTCAAAGGTATGTATATATTTCTTGATACATATGAGTAAACTATTCGAATAACATTTTAATTTCTTCGATTCTTCTCTTCCTTCTTTCATCTTCGTCAGCATCCATGGCCTCACCGATAGTACGTTTTCTCTCTTGAATACGTAACATTTTCTCTTCGATACTGTTTTCCATAATGAATCTGACAATCTTAACGTTACTAGTCTGGCCGATTCTGTGTATTCTATCAATGGCTTGATCTTCCATACTTGGTGACCACCAGGGATCCATCATAAATGCATATGAGGCACATGTTAAATTCAAACCAACACCACCGGCTTTTAGTGATAGTAACAAAATTTTCTGTCTTAAAGGATCTTTAATTTGGAAATCGGTTAAGATAGTACTACGATCCTTCAAATTTAAACGACCATCAAATTTATATATCTTTGATGTATCTGGGGAGAATACGTTTCCTAATTCACTCTCTAATATATCCAAATAACTAGAAAATTGAGAGAATACAACAATCTGTTCACCAGGTGAGGAATCTTGCAATTGTTGTAAATGTCTTATTAAAGCTGCAATCTTGGCAGGTCTAGGATTGTTATTGTAATGTGTAATATTAAATGCTCCGCTTTCTTCAGTCTCTAAAGTTAGTAATCTATTACTACTGATCAGATGGCGGCAAAGTGGACATTTCACTTCAAGTTTCTTTTCATTCTGGTAATATAAATACTCAGATAAACAACCCTTACAGAAGGAATGACCACACTCCGTAAATAGTACGTTTTCAGTATCAATCGGTTCAGTAGTGCATATTGAACACTCTAAAGACAATTCCTTTGAATTTAAATTGTGCTTTTCTTTAATTTCTTTTATAATATCCTCCAATTCGTCGTCCTTAAATCCTTCTATTTCATTGATACTTTCTGCATTCTTTAATAAAGAGTTAACATCTGAGGTATCATGCAAGAACATATTATTGTTTGATAAATCTTCATCATTCTCATCTTGAGTACCTAATAATTTAGCGTCACAACATATCTGTCTCAATCTTAAGATATTAACAAGAATTGTAGAGTATTTCTTCAATAAATCACCACGGGCTAAACCACTTCTGACAGAATCCTCAGCACGATTCAAGAGTTGTTTATAAATTGTATCTTGATATTTATTGAATTTTAAACGTTCAATAAATATTTCCTTTGATGGAAGCACAACTAATGGTTTACCATCGATGTCTTTCATTTGTTTGGTTCTTCTTAAGAATACAGGTTCAAGAATTGAATTAACCACATCAAATGCCTGCTTGAAATTTTTACTTTCAAATGGAATTGAAACGAATTGTTTCCAAAATCCAATTTGAGACCATGGTTCTAAATGTAAAAACTTCACTAAACTGTACATATCATCCAACCTATTGATTATTGGAGTACCAGTCAGTACCCATTTACATTTGCTCGATAATTCCATGACTGATTTAGAGGTTGCTGTGTTTCTATTTCTTATGGTATGGCCTTCATCTAAAACAATTCTATAGAAATCTAACGAAAATAACCCTGATGTTCTGTCTAAGTCAATTGTTTCTCTTTTGGTTTTTACGATTTTAGTCCATTCATTCTGTACAATACCGTATGTAGTAATTAGTACAGTTGGAGGATTCTTAGTCTTCGTCAAAAGTGTTTTTAAGTTACTGACATTACCACCGTAGTAAACTTCAGCTCTCATATTTTGAGAATTGTTGGTCTTTTCAAATTCTGAATGCCATTGATTCAAAAGTGACATTGGAACAATAATTAATGTCGTTTTTGAGGCATATGGTCTTTCTCTTATTTGTGTAAACAATTGTGTTTCAGTAACTTCCTTTTCATCATTGAATAATTTCTTGTCAACAACTTCAGAATCATAGGGTGCGCTTAAAATTAAAGCTAAGGTAGATATTGTCTTACCAAGACCCATTTCATCCGATAAAATACCACCCTTCAGCATGGTGGTTAACATTGGTTTTCGAACAGAAAATTCACCTGTATGTAAGTTACCGTAGAAATATATATCATTGATCGCCTCTTGACTACTTTGACTCAGTTTTTGAGATGCCCATGACATATCTTTAGGCCATTTAAATTGCCTCCATAGCGGATTCATCATACTACCATCAAATTGGCTACTACTTTCTTGTGATTGTGCAGCTTTTGTAAATTCACGTTCTCTTCTTAGCATCCATGTAAGACCTTGTTTTTGATATCTTCGTAAGTCAACTTTTAAAATATCTTTAGATGGTTCAGTTTCAGGTAGTTTTTTTATAGTTTCCGAAGATTGAGCAATACTATAGAAGTTTTGTAATTGATTTAAGTTCATATTATCGTTATGGTCTAAATCTCCATTGACATAGGAGCCATTTTCATCAGTCATTACTTCCCAGAACTTCTCATCATTATCGACATCAATTACCTCTGCATCATCGCTATTTGTTATTCCGGAACTTAGTTTTTTCTTCGTATCATCCTTGACTTCCTTTATTCTTAATTTATTGAACAATGAAATAACAGCTGCTATTCTAGATCTATTCTTTAATTCATCTTCGGTTTCTACCATAGCGTTTTTTGAGTTTTCCCAAGATTTACCTCTTGAAAGCCCTTCACGTTTCTGTGAACTGGAATTGTTTTCAAACATATTTGATGTTAAAAAACAGTCCAGTTGAACAATGAAATTATCACCAACACTGAGTCTTTTACTACCACAGTATACCAGTGTAACTTCAAATGTAATACAAGGGTCATCCATGAGGGGAAATATTATTTGAGCAACATCCTCTGGTACTCTGCCGATTTCTCTTTCAAATGTGAGATCAGTGATCCTAACAAAGTTTGCCATAGCGGCCTTCTTCTTACCATGTGAATTGTACATCTTGGTTGGTGACATATTCTTTGAGACAGATCTATTTAACTTTAATTCAGATCCATATTGTAACGGTCTCATTGTTGGTCGGGTAGCCATTGCATTGACTTGTAAAGCACCAATAAAACGTTTCCATGTATATTCAGACTTTAATTTCTTTGGAGACCTTTCACCATACTGTTTTATTTTTCTTTTCCTAGCTTCAATATCTGGATTAATAAATAATGACTGAGAATGTATACTATTTCCAATCGGCAATGGGGGGTCACTATCCAGCTCTAAATCTATAATTTCAGAATGTGAGGAATTTATAGAATCGTGTTTTGGTTTGTGAATAGTTTCTGAAATGATTTCTGGCTGTTCTTCAGGTTCTGTAGATTCGTTATAGAAATCGAAATAATAATCCATGGCCATTGTTATGGGACGATTGCTGTTATGGAATTTGTTGTATAAATGGTTACAAGCCTTTTCAGAAATATCCGGTATAACTACCTTTATTTTAAGCATGAAATCATGTCTTTCACTTTCTTCGGTTATTACTTCAGGTTCTAGTTCAGATTCTACAATAGCATCATCTTTGTGCAGGGTGATATCTGCAGAGAAGAGGAATGATTCATTATTTTGTAGATTAGTGATTATAGGTGGAATATTGTCTTGTGAAGATTCAAGTTCATCCTTAAAGAATCTCTTTCTCTTTCGTTGTGATTCATCTTTATCAGTCATATCATATATATGGTTTTCAGACGAGGTGTACTAGTCGTTAGTTTGGTTTAATTTTATTTGTTACGTTATGCAAATATATCTATAGCTTAACTATATACATTTAGATATAAGGTGTATAACTTTAAAGTCCCAGATCATCGCATTTTTGAAATTCTATTGTTGTCGCGTTTTTTGATTTAGTAACGCGTATACCTAAATTTGACATATTTACTATAGTTTATGTAAACAAAATGATGACAATGGCACATCATTGAAATAAGCACAAGGTCGAATACTGGCATGAAGCTCTAAAATGCCTATTCAACACTATGGAGGTTAAAGATATTAGAAAATTTTAATCATTAGAGATTATATGGAGGAATTAGATATATAGATATGTTTTAGTACAAACAGTAAAAAGCATTCAGCGAAAAATTACATGACATCTTTTGGTGGATAATTCGATTCTTGAACCCACTCAGTAAGACTTTGGATAGTTTGTTTATGGGTTAGCTTAATTTCAGAATGTATTTCTATTAAATTCTTATTGAGGGTTCTAAATGATTTAGAGTATTTTCTCATTATGCATTTTATAAACTTCAAACTTGAAAAATAGACCCATAAAGTATTACAATACTCAGTGTCTCCTATTTTGGTAGGCATATTTAGTAACTCATCATCTTTGGTTTTTAAGCATGTAAGGGTATATACTAAAACGGTGCAAAGTGATTTGTATGTTAATAAGAATATATCATTGATAGGTTTTTCTTTCAAGTATTCGTTATTTAAATTCTTTAAGATGCATTGAGTAGCAGTATAGTCTGTTAAAAACTTGTATTGGTTGTCTGTTTCTCTAAAGATAAATTTGAAAACAGTATCGGTACTTAATAAACCCTGCTGTTTGAACGATTCTGTTATAATAAATGCGGTTTGGGAATTATTGTTCCAGTATCTCACTAAAGATTCCATGATTATCATCTCTTTATTTTCTTTTGACATAGGTATTTTATTGACAATGTTAAAAATATCACCTCCAAACTCTTGGATATATTTATTAGAATGGGATAAGGACCTTCGACCACAAAAGCACAGGCATTGGGTTAACAGAACTATTTTGAAAAACTCGAAATTTCTTATAGATTGACCATATTTTACTTTAATATCTTTGAATATATTTTCTAATTTTTCTAAGGATCTTTCTTTGTTAGGTAAGTGGATGAATTCAATAATAGTTTCAGTCTGTTTAGAAAATGAAACTATTTCTTTTTTAAAAAATAGTTCATCTTCACCACAGAATTCAAAGCTGGTAGGTAAGTCAGATAAAAGTGATTTATAATATATTTTATTATTGACTGAACCAAAATATGATATATTCAAGCAAGGTTGAAATATAGGTGGTAAACTTTGATTTACTTCACTTTTGTCAGAAGTTAAACTTAATTCTTTCTTGATTAAATTTTTGATGAAAATTAATTTTGGGTTATGAGTCTGGTTTTGTAAATTACAATAATCTGATTCCCATTCATTCCATTTCCAAGAAAAATGGAAATTGGCCAATTGATTAGAAAACCAGTCTAATAATGTCAGAGTTGATTCAAAATCTAAAACAGGCAGGGTTTCATAAAAGAACCTAAAGGCTTTTCCAAAAACTGGTGCTATATCCTTTGGGGAGCAGCGACAAATTTCAACTAATAAAGATTGATAATATGCAAAATGCAATGTTGGTTCAGGTAACATAAATACTAAGTTTAGTATAGTTTCAACAACTGTTTCATTTATAGTAATTAAAATTGTATCCGTGACGTCTAAACCCGAATTAGAAAAAATATCTGCTTTAAAAAATAAGTCAAGTATAGACATTTGTCTTGCTGCTTCTTTTCTATTATATTCTAGCATTTGAGCATTGTCAATGATCAAATCTTGGAATAGTTGGATATAAGGTGAATTATTTGAAAAGATTTCTGGTTTTGTTGACTCTTTATTGTAAGAAAAGATGTGGAAATTATGTCTAGAATGTTTCCATAGAGAATCAATTGTTCCTGAATTTTCTAAAAGATATCTCATAGGTTTCAACTGTTCTATTGAAGGAAGAAAGAGTGATATGATAGAAGTGTTTCTATTTAAAGTTGAACAGTCAAAAGTACGACTCCAATCCGGAAATAATTTGACGATTAAGTCCAGATCATTGGAAAGTAATTTCTTAACATTATTGATTGTGAAATTATTTTCTTGTCCTGATTTACAAGGTTCTTCGAAGGTATGTTGACACAATTTTAAATTTTTACCTTTATTTATAAATAGTTTTTCAGTAATATTTAATAAATTTTGAACTTCTAGCAACAAAACAATATTTTTTTTGTCAAAATAAAATAAAAAAGGAATGTTTAGAACTGTATTAACCATGATCATTTCAGCCATCGGAACTCTTTGAGCAGGGTCTAAATCATTAAGTTCACAACTTAAACTTAATAAAGTTCTGTATAGACTGATAATTTCTTTAACTTTAAATATGGGTGAAAGTAATGAGAAAAATCTTAATAGTAATTTAACCTTATTCCATGGATTTGAATTAGGATCACAAAGTGTTTCTGTTTTCACTGTTTTGTCTAATTGTTCTTGAAACTCAATTAATAAGCATTTCAGAATATTTTCGCTGACCTTGTAATTTCTATGATTAATTTGAATCAGTAGTAGGGCAATTGCTGGTTGCTTATGGGGCTGTTCGTAAATAAGTGCTTTAAACGTTCCTATCAAAGCGTTTTGAAGATACTTCATTTGAAAAAACTCAGAGATAATTGCTTGGCTAATACATAAAATATCATCGTGTAAATACTTCGGTGATTCTCCAAGGGTGCAAATATCACCAGTTAACTCCCTTGAAAATTGTAGATCTTTCTTCCATTTTCTATTTGGTAAGGCAATAGGGATAATATCCTCATGGACTAAGCCATATTTTGTATCCTTTAAATTGTTGGGCGTTAAAAACATTTATTGTAAATACACTTATCAAACAGACCCTTACGATGGGTATTAATAATAATAAATATATTTCAAATTGAACCAAAAGAATAAAAATGTACAATTAAAACATTAACAAGAATATTTTACTTTTATACTATTCAACTCCATATGAATCTGCCACAAAATTGACTATTATAATTTTAAATAACATCATTACTATAGACATATTTGTTCCGAGTTCGGCGGCTAACGAAAATCAAAAATCAAAATAAATATTTAATATAAAATAATACATATAAATAGAAGATCTACTCCTGAAGCTTTACATTTTTTAATTTTTCTTCGATTATTTGTTTGTTTAATATTGCAACAGTTTTCTTTAATGCAATCATTTGAAGTAATACCTTATTGCGTTGGAGATTATTGTTTGAATCAGATAATTTTTGTAATTCTGTTTCAGATAGGGATTCTAATTGATCGGCTAAATTTTTGTTTTGATGTAATAAAGTTTGATTTTCTTCTTGTAATTTTTTAGTGTTAACAGATTGCAATGGTGATTTCTGTATCGTAGTGTTTTTTTGTTTTCTTTTAGGTTTTTGAGATACAATTTTTGGTTCATCCATATAGTAATCAGCTATGGAAAATGGGGAGCTTGAATTACTAATTTGTTTAGGTTCAATGGCCTCAATTATTCTTACTTTATCTACTAATATTGATTGTAGGTTAACTTCTTCTTCTCCTAAAACTTCCTCCACTTCTTCTGTGATAACATTGCAATCGTTTAAAAGAAAGTTTCGTTTTGATCCTACATTGATATTACGCCCATCATACTTTACTTCCTTATTCTTTACTACTTTTTCTTTTATTTTTAAATTTTCCTCTTTAATATCCAATTGCTTCTCCTTTTCTTCTAACATTTTATGCTCCAAATCATAAAGGTATTGAACTTGGGTAGAATTCACTTCTACTAGTGGTTTCGCAGTTTGTAAATTGTCTTCCATTACTGTGATAAAATATTTTGGAACTAAAGACGAGACAGTTTTACTTGTTGCTAGACTCTCATTAGTCAAATGAGTTGAAGTAAATATGGTGGGGCTAGATGTACTTGATCTTGTTTCATTTGATAAACCTTTTGTGACGTTTTTCTCATCTGAAGAAATTTGCAAATTTTCAAATTCGAATGAGGTGAAATTATTTGGTCTTGATTTAATATTCTTAGAATAAGGATTAAAATTAAATGTAGGTTGATTGTTTGTATCAATCATTCTAGAAGTAAAAGGGCATAATCTTCTGATATTTTCCTGACTTACACCCTCTGGACTATTGGAGATGAGACTAAGTTCACTGTTTTGTTCTAGTCTTTTAACTTTAACATTTTTAAATAACATCTGAATATCACGTACTTTTGCTATAGTTGGTAAAGTTGTATTGTCATACTTACCATTTTGAATATTTTGTTTATTAATATTTTGAATTTCTTGTACAGATATTGGATTACCTTTTTTCTTCTTCAACGAGTTAGACCTGAGTGTCATTTTTGATTGAGGGGGAGACTGTTTTGGAGCTCGTTTCTCCAAATGTGCTTTATTATAATCATAGTTTGTTTTCATTAACGACTCTCTGCTATTTGCTAATATTGGTGCATGTTCACAAAAATCATTCCTTTCCTTTAATCTCTCATATTCATCGGAAAGTAAGTCTCCCAACTCGTCAATTGTGGAGTTACTTAGTAGTAATTCTTCTTTTGTTACAGTCATCAGTATGCAATTAGTATTGATTTCTATTTAACTCAAATGTAAATTAGCTTGTCAATGGGCTTGCTTAAAACATGATGATACAAGATATAAGTCAAAATCAACTTTGTTGAATAATTTATATTACAAAAACGATGATCTATGGCATATCTAAATTTTAAGGGCCAGAGAGACACCAAAATACCCTACACTTACCATGACACCATCTAGTTCTGCAGTTGAACTCAAGAAATAATATTTTAATATCCCCTACTTCAGATATTGGAGGTTCTAAGGACCTTTTTTTCACATTTTTACAAAAGGTATACTTTCTTGCAGTAACACATATTATAAGTTATACTAATGACTAATATATATTTTTACGATACGATTACTATATGTTTGATCTATCTCAAACATATATCACATACCAATATCATTCATTGTCAAATGACAGATGCCTTACACTCTTGATACATACAGCCGTATACATAATAAATAAATACCCTAGAATTGAGATTTTTCAGACTAATTCCGGGTAAACCTATTTATTTGTTGCGAAATTGTGAGTCCGATGACATGGGAAATATCTGGAACGATAGACGCAAAAAAATTCACGCAACTTTTTGTTTTGTATTTTTTTTTTTCCAATATCATTTTTCGCTTTGCTGCTTCGATGGAAATTTTATATATATAATATATTTGTCTCTCATGTAGTTAAACTTCAATAATAATCTTTCTTTAAGTTGTAGTTATTTATATTTATATTTCATTTTTAAATATAACCAATCTCAACTAATTAACTACCAAGATGGGTGCTTACAAGTATTTAGAAGAATTACAAAGAAAGAAACAATCTGATGTTTTAAGATTCCTACAAAGAGTCAGAGTCTGGGAATACAGACAAAAGAACGTCATCCACAGAGCTTCCAGACCAACTAGACCAGACAAGGCTAGAAGATTAGGTTACAAGGCCAAGCAAGGTTTTGTTATCTACAGAGTCAGAGTTAGAAGAGGTAACAGAAAGAGACCTGTTCCAAAGGGTGCTACTTACGGTAAGCCAACCAACCAAGGTATTAACGAATTGAAATTCCAAAGATCTCTAAGAGCTACTGCCGAAGAAAGAGTTGGTCGTCGTGCTGCCAATTTAAGAGTCTTAAACTCCTACTGGATTAACCAAGATTCTACTTACAAGTACTTTGAAATTATCTTAGTTGACCCACAACACAAGGCCATCAGAAGAGATGCTCGTTACAACTGGATCTGTAACCCAGTCCACAAGCACCGTGAATCTAGAGGTCTAACTGCCACTGGTAGAAAGTCTAGAGGTATTAACAAGGGTCACAGATACAACAACACTTCCGCCGGTAGACGTAAGACCTGGAAGAAGCAAAACACTTTATCTCTATGGAGATACAGAAAATAATCTGGTTGAGAAATTTATTAAATCATTTTTGCTATATTTTTCTTAATTGAGGTTATACTAACCTATTATAAATACATTATATTTAGTATATACTCTAATTAAAACAAACCATTTTTTCTTTTTTCAACTTTATCGTTCCTATATAATATAGTTGTTATTATTAAGATCCGTTCTCCTATACACAATGTGTGGTCGTTTCCGGAATCATCTGTAATATTGTGGAGTACTAACTGCAGCATTAATGTAGGCACAAAATATCTCAAGAAGTTCCAAAAGAGATTATGTAATAAATAAATTAGTTTTTATGATTATATATACAAGAGTTTGAATGTTTCAATATCTAGTTTACGTTGCTTCAATCTTATCTTCCCAATTGAGTATTACTGCCTATCTCCATTTACGTAATTTGGTGATATAATTAATTTGTTACCATTATAAATAAAAACTTATCAAAATGCCGAAGTAGACAAGAGTTTCCCGTTTCTGCAAAATGCATTTTTAAAAAAAAAAAGGAAACACTTAAATATTTGGAAAGGTAAAACTTTGTATTACACAATAAGAATATTCCGTTCAATCGAGTATTATTAATATCTTATCAGATAAACAACAATTGAATTCTGAATTCGACAGATATATCTATCAAAAACAATAATTGATTATGTCGGAGCACCAGAAAACTTGTATTTTATCTGTCTATGACAAAACAGGTCTATTAGATCTGGCTAAAGGGTTAGTTGAAAACAATGTCCGTATCTTTGCATCCGGTGGTACAGCTCAATTTGTACGTGAATCGGGTTTCCCAGTAGAAGACATCTCTACGATTACACATGCTCCAGAAATGTTAGGGGGTAGAGTTAAGACTTTACATCCAGCCATTCATGGTGGTATCTTAGCTAGAGATTTAGAATGTGATGAACAAGATTTAAAAGATCAACATATTGAAAAGGTTGATTATGTCATTTGCAATTTATACCCTTTCAAGGAAACTGTAGCCAAATTTGGTGTTACCATTGAAGAAGCGGTCGAAGATATTGATATTGGTGGTGTTACTTTAATTAGAGCTGCTGCTAAGAACCATTCTAGAGTTACTATCTTAAGTGATCCAAACGACTATTCCGTTTTCTTATCTGAATTATCTAAGAATCCTGAAATTTCTAAAGAATTGAGAGACAGATTAGCCTTAAAGGCTTTTGAACATACCGCTGAATATGATGCTGTTATAGCAGATTTCTTCAGAAAACAATACTCTGAAGATAAGGCACAATTACCATTACGTTACGGTTGTAATCCACATCAAAAACCAGCCCAAGCATATGTTGCTGAAGAAGAAGAATTACCATTCAAGGTTCTTTGCGGTGTTCCAGGTTATATCAATCTATTAGATGCTCTAAACTCTTGGCCATTAGTCAAGGAATTATCCGCTTCCTTGAACTTACCAGCTGCTGCATCCTTCAAGCATGTTTCCCCAGCCGGTGTTGCCGTCGGTTTACCATTAACTGATATTGAAAAGCAAATATACTTTGTATCAGATATTGAAAATCTATCTCCATTAGCCTGTGCTTACGCTAGAGCTCGTGGTGCCGACCGAATGTCCTCATTTGGTGATTTCATAGCATTGTCTAATATTGTTGATCTACCAACGGCTATGATAATTTCCAAAGAAGTATCTGATGGTGTTATTGCTCCAGGTTACGCTCCAGAAGCTTTAGAGATCTTAAAGAAAAAGAAGAATGGTAAATATTGTATTTTACAAATAGATCCAAACTATGTTCCTCAACAACAAGAAACAAGACAGGTATTTGGTATCTCTTTACAACAAAAGAGAAACGATGCTATTATTAACAAATCTTCATTTAAAGAAGTTGTTTCTCAAAATAAAGATTTAACAGAACAAGCTATGATTGATTTGACTGTTGCTACTTTAGCCCTAAAATACACACAATCTAATTCTGTTTGTTACGCTAGAAATGGTATGGTTATTGGTCTAGGTGCTGGTCAACAATCCAGAATCCATTGTACTCGATTAGCCGGTGATAAAGCTGATAACTGGTGGTTAAGACAACATCCAAGAGTTTTAGCATTCAAATGGGCTAAGGGTGTCAAGAAACCAGAAAAGTCAAATGCTATTGATTTATACGTAACAGGACAAATTCCTGTGATAGGTCCAGAAAAGGACGAATATGAATCTAAATTTGCCGAATTACCAGTTCCACTAACAATTCAAGAAAGAAAGGACTGGTTGTCAAAGCTAAATAATGTTTCATTATCCTCAGATGCATTCTTCCCATTCCCTGACAACGTTTACAGAGCTGTTAAATCTGGTGTCAAGTTTATTGCTGCCCCAACTGGTTCAGTAATGGACAAGGCTGTTTTCAATGCAGCTGACACCTTCGATATAGTCTACATTGAAAATCCAATTCGTTTATTCCATCATTGAAGCGAATATATACATAATTTGTATACTATCAGTTATATTATCATATTAGTAATAATATCGTTTATATATCTCCATTTTATCAATAATTATATCAATATATTTACGAGGAATATTTACAAGTGTAAAACAAGAAGTTAACATGAAAAAATATATATATATAGTAATTGAGATGTCAGCAGTATGGTTTGACCCAAGTGATAATCGACCGCTAGGATCTACACAGTGTTTAGGAATATACTGCGGTAAGATGACAACAAAGACGACCGAACTCAATTTTATAATTCACAAAACCACACGTTTCATCTCCCGAAAGAAATAAAACTATGATTAAGCTTCATATAAAAGAGTTCAAGATCATGCATCTTACTCACTCTAAGTATTACTCGTCAGCGGGGCTACTTCTGTCTCATCCATGTATGAAATGGCAACAATTAGGAACACGACGTAACCATGCGACGACTCAGTACCCCAATACTCCGAAGAGTATCAGAGGAGAAGTTTACATGACTACAGGCTCCAAATTCCTTGAAACTCTGCCTCTCGAGCGCTGAAATGTTAGGCATATATTCAGAAAAGTAAAGCAATAATAGCAAGAAATTAAATGCATGGATCCGAAGATTGATGCACATTTCCCTTCTCTGAGTCAATACCCAACGCGAGTCTATGGTTATTTAAGCAAGAAGAGAAATAAATATAATATATCATAATTCATCCATACAAAAACTTTATTCGCCTTTATATACAATTTTTTCTTCAAGAAAATTTTTTCCAATTTAAGTCAAAATCCTTACCCTGATCTACCATAGTAACTTCAAAGAATAAGGGCATCTCATTGAAATGAAGTTTTGGTATTTAGTGATAATTATTTCAT
Source organism: Kazachstania psychrophila (assembly GCA_030579255.1). Taxonomy (NCBI): domain Eukaryota; kingdom Fungi; phylum Ascomycota; class Saccharomycetes; order Saccharomycetales; family Saccharomycetaceae; genus Kazachstania; species Kazachstania psychrophila. Next base: position 146,997 of record JAKTQD010000016.1, on the reverse strand, counting down.
TAGAGGGTATTGAACGTTTCTGCATGTTTCTATATTTCTATTTATATCTTAAACTATATTTAGCTTTGAGTAACCTTCGACCTCAGTTTTACATGCTATGCATGTGTTGATACCACGGGAACCTAAGGCATCTCTACATTCATCACATATAGCAAGACATTTGCATGGCCAAAATACAATATTTCTTACATTATGTAAACATACAGCACAACGTAGATCATGTTCTGCTTCTTCTTCTTCATCATTGTCGATATCCAAAATATCTGCATCATCTGTGTTATTGTAATTATTTGTGGACCATCTTTCGAGGACAACCTCGTTTAAGATTGCTTCGCTATTCAATTTACCATATTGTGATCTTGTTAATCTTCTCTTTTCGTTAGCTAATTCGTATTTTAGAATCGAATACATTGAGTTATACCAATTCAAATGTTCAGTAGATTGGATCATATTGTGATTAAAATCCAAGAAAAGGTCTACTAATTCATCCTTCATCGAATTTATATCGGTTGGAAAATATGCTTCTTTATCGTGCGACTTTAATAATCTATTATTGGATTCAGGATCTTTATCATCTGGTAATTTATAATCTTCCGATGAGTCTTGGTCAGGTAATAGATATATGTTATTGTTGATATTGTTTGTACAATTTGAGTTGTTCAATGGGTCAACAAATCTAGTTAAGAATTTTGTATAATTCTTTGAAGTAATTAGTATGTTTAAATCTTTAAAATGTTTCTCTATTCTTTCGATTTTCTTAGTCTCTTTAGATACGTCTTCCTTTTTAGGTTTAACCTTATAAAATAAATAAAGTACAACGAACTTGATACTATCAAGACCTAATAGAATGACCTTTTTGAAAACCTCGACTGAAATTCTAAATTTTATCAGAACTGTAGGGAAGTTTAGTTGAATCATACTTTTCTCTTGTGTGGGTTCTACTGTTGTTTGATTTGCAGATTCATGATCCTCAGGGGAGGTTTTCAGTTTGTTCAAATATCCACTTATGATATGACTATAACCATTTACATTTCTGGAGTTTGAATTTTCACTAGTCTCGTCAAAGATGCTGTCGTAATGAGGTCCAGTTTTATTATTGTCTTCTTTTAAGGAAGGAGATAGATTGGTTGTATTCATAATTGCTTTGGCTAGTTTCATTGAAGTCATCATACATTCGTCTTGGCCATTATGCTTTAAGAATTTCCATAAATTTCTAAAGAATTTTAATTCATTCTCATTGCCTGTTTTACTCTTAACGACTAACATAATAGTTTTATAAATTACTGTAATTGAAATGATATTACTAGGAACAAATTTGAACCAAATTCTTAAAAACGTTGGACATAATGGTACTACTGTAATAATGGCCAAAGTGTTTGCCTTTGCGGCATATATATATGCAATGTTCATCAAAATTGATATTATCAACCGATTGTTTCTTAAATTGAACATATCTAGTAGATGAATCAAAAGATGATTAGATACGATCATTAAAGAATCTATTAGCATTTGATTATGGATTTGTGTTTCAAAACCATATCTAGAATGCATGCTCTTACTCGAGAGTGCCATCAGATAGAATTGAACGGATATCTCTAACAACGAGTAATCTGGGTCAATCATTGGTTTCATATTTCTGGTCACAGATAAGAATGTTTCTATTACATTGGATATAGCGATCATTAATAGTATTCTAGTCAATAAGAAATTTGCACCAGTATCACTGACTTTAACGAAAACTGATACATAATCCAATTCAGACAGCAATTGTACCACCGCAACAATTAAAGGAACGATGATTACTGAGTGAAACAATATCCTTGACCATAAAGGTAGCCTAACACTGGATACCTGATTCTTGCTCTTAGATCTAATCGAAGTCATCACTATGACTCTATTTAATATCATATTTGTTATAAAACAAATCACTGCATATGGCGACAACGAGTACCCTAAATAATAATATGCTAGTGAATAAAGTAAAGGAACCTTGTCCAATCCAACACCTATACTACCACTACTAGCTGCTGTGTATGACATACTTAACTGGCAGATGTATCCTCCTTCTTAATACATGAAACTATTCAAAAATCGACAGTAACTCTAGTTCCTTCACTTCATCATATATGATATTAAAATATCCATAATCTAATTACCTAAAATTAGGGCTTCTTACGTAATTACTAAAACCCTAACTTTACTTCAAAAGACCAATTGACTCTAAAATTTTTCATCAAAAAATAATTTAATTTATTGTATGAATCATCGATTGGGAATAGAGAATCGCCGTGTGATTGCACTTTTGATTGAGCAATTTATAGTTCAATTGGTATATATATATGTATTTGAAAGGGATATTATTGATAGTTCCTTTGTAGTTCTTTAATTGTTCTTAGTATATATAATAAGTTAATATAGTAAGCACACGCAATGTCCCAATTAACCATTCTAAATGATATCGATCTACTACCTCCAGATGCCTTATTTGGTATCAAGCAAAGAATCAGTGTAGACACTAGACCTGTAAAGGTTGATTTAGGTATCGGTGCCTATAGAGATAACACTGGTAAGCCATGGGTTTTACCATCTGTTAAATTGGCTGAAGAAAGAATTCATGCTCATCAGCAGACTTATAACCATGAATATTTACCAATTACTGGTTTACCAGAGTTAACTTCTGGTTCAGCCAAGGTTTTATTCGGTGAAGAAGAAGTTGCTAAGAACAACGATAGAATTGTCACTGTTCAATCTATTTCTGGTACTGGTGCTTTACATCTATCGGCTAAGTTCATCTCTAAATTCTTCCCAAACAAGAAAATCTATTTATCTGACCCAACTTGGGCTAACCACAAGGCTATCTTTGAAGCTCAAGGTTTAACCACTGCTACTTACCCATACTGGAATGCTGCTACTAAATCTTTGAAATTTGATGAATATTTAGCTGCTATCAAGGGTGCAGAATCTGGTTCCATATTCATCTTACATGCCTGTGCTCATAATCCAACTGGTTTGGATCCAACTGAAGAACAATGGGAGCAAATCCTAACAACCATCGGTTCTAGCAATCATATTGCATTATTTGACTCTGCTTACCAAGGTTTTGCCTCTGGTGATCTAAGTAAGGATGCCTTTGCTGTTAGATTAGGTGTCAAGAAGTTAGCTCATTCATCTCCAATTTTTGTTTGTCAATCATTTGCTAAGAATGTTGGTATGTACGGTGAACGTGTTGGTTGTTTCCATGTAATTTTACCAGACCAAGGTACTGAATCCAATGCCTCTATAAAGAGTGCCATTCAATCACAACTAGCAAAGATTGTTAGAAGTGAAGTCTCTAATCCACCTGCATACGGTGCTAAGATAGTTGGTACTATCTTATCCGATGAAAAGCTAACAAACCAATGGCATAAGGATATGATTACTATGTCAGGTAGAATTAAGGGTATGAGAGTTGCTTTAAGAGACAGTTTAGTTAAATTACAAACCCCAGGAAACTGGGATCATATTGTTAACCAATGTGGTATGTTCTCATTCACTGGTTTAAGCAAGGAAATGGTTAAAAGATTAGAAGATCAACACGCTGTATATTTAGTTTCTTCTGGTAGAGCATCCATTGCTGGTTTAAATGACGGAAATGTTGAATATGTTGCCAAGGCTATTGACGAAGTAGTTCGTCATTATGGTTTACAATCCAAATTGTAAAATACCCTCGATTTTACGTAATAATATGTAAATATTTTTTTTAATTGAAAATGAATGAACTTTATAATAAAATTATCAATATTCCTATAGTTCAATAAGTATTTCTAGACTTTCTCTTATAATTTATATTAAGATGACAGCTTAAAATAATTTTGTTAAAGGCGGCGAAAGAGTTTCAAAGAAAAATAAAAAAACATAGAAAATGAAAAGTTAACGTGGTAAAGATACAAGTTAGTATTGATATTGAAATTTGTTGAAATTTGTTGGCATTAGTGTAAAATCCTCGACATAACATAACCGAACAGCATGGACATTAGAGATAGAACTTCGGAGTTTCAAAGAAGTGTTGTTACGTATAAAAAACTGAATAAAAACCGTAGTAAACAGAACATTAATGATCAAGTTTCCAAGCCTAAACAATCTGAGTTTCAAAAGAGTGCATCTTTGATTGCACATGATATTTCTGGAACTGCGCAGTTATTATCGAAGCTAGCTATTCTAGCGAAGCGTAAGCCTATGTTTAATGATAATCCTGTGGAGATAGCAGAGCTTTCATTTTTGATTAAAAGAAAGATTTATTCTGTTGAGCAACAGTTAATTAAGTTGAATCAGTCTATACATGGTCCAAATGCACAATTACAAAATGGTAATCATTCTAGTAATGTTATGAACCTGTTGAACAGAAAGATGAAGAATATATCTGGTGATTTCAAGTCTGTATTGGAAGAGAGACAACGGATGGAGATAGGAAATAGAGACAGATGGGGCAAACTTAATGATAATGAGAATAAGCAAGATAATACCGGTGAAAGTCTGGCGAATAATGAACAAAGTCCAGATGGTACTGTGAATAATAATATGAATATTGGATATAATAGTTCCAATCCATTTATGTCATCGTTGATAGATGAAACTGAACAACAGCAGCAACATCAAGCTTCAAATAATGATATGTCATTAACGTTGCCAAACAGTGACTCTCAGTTATTGTTGATGGAAGAAGGTATGAGTAACAATGTGTACCTACAAGAGAGAAACCGTGCTGTTGAGACCATTGAGAGTACTATACAAGAAGTTGGTGGATTATTCCAGCAGTTGGCGTCAATGGTGCAAGAGCAAGGTGAAGTTATACAAAGAATTGATGCAAACATCGACGATGTAGATATGAATATCAGTGGAGCTCAAAGGGAATTACTCAAGTATTTTGATAGAGTGAAGAGTAATAGATGGTTAGCGGTAAAGATATTTTTCATTATATTTGCATTCTTCTTAACATGGGTTCTAGTTAACTGAGATAATTTCAAATTTCAAATTTCAATTTTAAGATATATATATATATATGTATGTGTGTGTATAGAATAAAAATTAAAATAAAAGTATTCCCAAACATTCATGGAGGAAAAGTGCGATTATAAACCCATTTCTGCTTGTAACTCTCTTAATGCACGTTCATCTTCATCGTCTTCATCGTCTGCTTGTTCTGGTGTTGATGCGACTGGGATCTCTTTGAAGGATGTGACAGGCACGTTTGGCAACTCGTTAACTCTTTGTTGTGGTATGATCTCCACGTTATTTATATTTTCTTGTTGTGCTAGCATATCCAGCTCTTCATCCAGTTCACCTTCATCGACTTCGTTTATACCCGAATACATTGGTCTTGATATGGCATCACTTATTTCTTCACCCAGTTCCACTTGTTCTCTTATATCATCCATTGTCTCGTCGACCTTATCGATATCCATACCTGCATGTATGGATTTCATAGCCTTTGAACCTTGTTTCATGGCTCTTAGTGTCTCCAAGTTCAAATTAGCTGATTCAATAGAGAATAATTGTTGTTCCAGGGAATCGATTTGTCCATCGAGTTTAATGAGTTGATTTTCGTATATCTTCTTCTTTTTCAATGAATTTTTAGCTAGTGTCTTGTTACCTAGAGATAAAAATCGTTTCGCTTCATTTTCTTGTGTTATAAGTTGTGTTTGTAAATGTGATTGTTTTTTGTTTAAAAGGTTGATGTGTTCTCTTAGTTCCACAATAGCTTTCTTTGGTAATTCTTTAGTTTTTGAGTTTGCACCATTGCCACCAAAGAAGAAAGGCCACATAGTTGTATGGATATTTTTATTTGAATCTATCAAATTGTGTAAGAGAGTTATAAGTGATGATTTCAACTGTTTAAATCTTTGATAAAAAGAGAGGGTACTCGTTGTGTGTGATATTAGTTACCCGGACTTCTCAATCGTAATACACAGTACCCAATATACCCCGTCCCCCATCACAACCACGTTACGATACACACTCAATCTAGCACACACACATACATACACATTCAATACCACCAGATCTATCTCTTATATTATACTATATACACTTCTATATACAATTGCGCGCTATTAATACAAAAACCCACAACCCACAACCCCATCTCAGCCAATCAGATCGGAGAATTCGCCGCTCCAAGAAAAAATAGACTATATAAAGATGTAGATATTCTACAAATATCAAGAGTCACTTGGAGGAGAGCAAGACATCTATCGACAATGCTAGCTAAACTCGGGTTAAACAAGACCATCGGCGTTTCAATCGGCAGATACGCCCTATACAGAAACACTCTGCTAAGACCTGCGGTCTTAGCCTCCCGTTTCTCCACAGTGACCCCACTTGCTAGAGAAACCCCATATATCAAGATCGACGCATTAGAACCAGGTGAGTCCGAACTTTTAATACAACAAAGAAAACAAAGGCCAATCTCACCACACTTGACCATCTACCAGCCACAACTAACCTGGTACTTATCGTCCGTGCACCGTGTCTCGCTGCTGTTCATGGGTGCTGGTTTCTACCTGTTAACTATTTTATTCGGTGTAGCCACCATTTTCAACCTAGGTGACTCTATTAACACTGAAAAGTTAACCAACTGGTACCACAATACGGTCAGCAAGTTCTCCCAACTCTCTTTGAAGACTACCTTCGCTTACTTGTTTGCATTCCACTACGCCCTATCCGTAAGACACTTACTATGGGATGCCGCAAAGGAACTATCCTTAAAGGGTGTCTATAGAACAGGTTACGCTGCTATTGCCTTTGGAACCATCGTAGGTACATATCTCTTATCTCTATAGTCTCAATCAAATATATTATTTATTCTTTCTACCTTTCTTTATAAGATCTCGTTTATTGTTGGTTTCCCTACGCTGTTTTCTAAGGACCAGCACTCAAATTTTATATATATATTTTTTTTATTTTAGGTTCAAAACCCCTTTGGCTTTCAAAAGACGCATTATATGAGTTTTATATAAGCAGTAGATGATGTTTATCATATTGAGCAATACTTTTCTATAGGAACTGAAAACAAACAAACAAACAAACAAAAATACTATGCTCATTCCATTTATAGGAAGACTATCAATTACAGACTACCTCATCGTAGTTCTGGTATACCTCGAGGCGTTTGTATCGTCTATCTTAAACTTAATCCCACAATTCATCTTTAATTTCTTTGGTTCTATAATAAATTACTCTGCAAAGATTGATGATACGACCATTGAAGAGAAATTACGTCTTTGTCCAACCATCCATGAGATGTGTGCTATGTTCAATATTTCAGTGGAAGACCATTTGGTTCGTACAGAGGATAACTACATTCTTACACTACATAGAATTCAACCAAAGCCAAGTAACAACAATGGTAAGGTTGTTTATTTACACCATGGTTTGCTGATGTGTTCGGATGTATGGTGTTGTCAATTAGACAGAAACAAAAACTTGCCTTTTGTCTTACATGACTTAGGTTACGATGTTTGGATGGGTAATAACCGTGGTAACAAATATTCCACAGCTCATTTATATCATGCTCCAAAGACCAATGAGTTTTGGGATTTCTCTATCGATGAATTTGCTTTCTTTGATATTCCAAACTCTATCGAGTTTGTATTGGACTTCTGTAAAGTCCCACAATTAATCTGTATCGGTTTCTCACAAGGTTCTGCTCAAATGTTTGCTGCTTTCTCATTGAATGAAGAATTAAACCAAAAAGTTAGTCATTTCATCGCTATTGCACCAGCAATGACCCCAAAGGGTCTGCATAACAGAATCGTCGACACTATAGCAAAATCTTCTCCATCCCTAATGTATTTGTTCTTTGGTAGAAATATTATCTTACCAAGTGCTACCACTTGGCAAAGAACTATTCATCCAAATATATTCAATAGATTAATTGATATCTGTAACAGAATTCTGTTCAATTGGAAATCTTTCAATATCACTGAACAACAGAAAACGATTTGTTACGCTAAATTATATTCAACAACTAGTGTTAAGTCTATCGTCCATTGGTTCCAAATCTTAAGATCACAAAAATTTAGCCTATTTGAACAATCAGATAACATGTTCAACTCCTTAACTAGACCATATCAAGTAGCTACTTTCCCTACTAGAACCAATATTAAGATCCCAATCTTATTAATCTACGGTAGTAACGATCTTTTAGTCGATATTAAAGTTATGAAACGTAACTTACCTTGTACATCGGTCTTTGACATTAAAGTTGACAACCATGAACATTTAGATTTGATTTGGGGTCAACAAACTGACACTTTAGTCATTGCGAAAGTTATTAAATTCATTCAATTCTTCGATAAGGTCGAATACGCTATCACTTCAAGAAGAAACTCTTTGGTTAATGAATTCGGTGAAACTATCAATAAAACTAAATTGTTAAATTCTATTCCAATGGATAAGATTAAATCCACTTCGACTTTCAATGACTCGACTAACACTATCGCCCACGATCCTTTACAAAAGATAAACTCTCAATCAGGTATCTCCCCATTGTCTCAAAGAAGAACCAGTAGATCAGATGAAATTAACATGTCTACTGTGCCATCAAATGGTCAGGCTCCTGATGAACAACCTTTCGATGAAAAAAATAAATTGAATAAGGTAGACACCCATGATATCGCTAAAGTCAGCGCCATAATGGAAGATATCTTCAACAATGAAAACATTCAAGATGAAGGTGAGGAAGAAGAGGAGGATGAACATGGCAGGGATACTTTTATCGACCGGGAAACGTACCAAGAAAACAAAACCCAACAACGTAAGTTAAGTAGATACTTATCTAATGACGGTTTCTAATCCCAAAAACTATTTTGCATAATTACACACACATATATAATCATCAAATACATTACATATAATCATATAAGAGACATATACTTTGCTAGCCCTAATTCGTATACTAATCTAATTTATACCTCTTCAATAAATTTTTTGTTTGATTTTTTAGTAAAGGCGATGTGAAATTTCATTGAAAAAATAACTTATATTTTCTAAACAGTACAGTGATTGTGTGATACTGAACAAACCAAACCACTTTATATATAGGAATCGCCATATTCCAAGGTAGTTACCTTTTGTAAATATGTCATATAACCAACCAAATAGGAGGAATAACTTTAATGATTCAAAATCAATGAGAAATAATAACAATAATAATAGTTCAAAGAACTTTAAGAAACGTCCTCGTGGACAAAGCACAACTACACAACTTCAATCACATACTATAACACCAAATGTTGTACCGAATACAAAGAGGATACGAACTGATAATACTCTAAGTTCAAAATCTCGTTACACCAATAATAGCAATAATAACGACAATCAATTACTTCGTCCACAGAATAGCAGTAATGTTCGCACATCACGTTATGAAGGTTCTTCTACGAATAATACATCTTCGTACCAACAATCTAGATACACTAACTCGTATCACCAGAATAATGGTGCGCCAAACATTACTAGGAAACCATTATTAACAGAATTACCAAAGGGTCCAAGAGCGTCAACTGCTGGACCATCTCGTTATAACAGTATTAATCAAAACCCAAGAGTATCTCCAGTTCCAACACCAGTACCGAAAGGACCTTCTGCGCCATCATATTTAAAACAGAAACGATCAGATTCGATATATGAAAGAATCTTACAAGTCGGTGAAGGTACGTATGGTAAAGTTTACAAAGCTAGGAATAACAACACTCAACATCTTGTTGCTTTGAAAAAGTTAAGGTTGCAAAATGAAAGAGAAGGGTTCCCTATCACATCCATTAGAGAAATAAAACTGCTGCAGTCTTTTGATCATCGTAATGTTTCTACAATTCGGGAAATTATGGTTGAATCTAATCGTAATATCTATATGATTTTTGAATACGCAGATAATGACTTAAGTGGTTTATTACTAAATAAAGCAATTACGATTACGGAACCACAAAAGAAAGATATATTTAAACAGTTATTAGAGGGATGCGATTATTTGCATAAGCATGATATCCTACATAGAGATATTAAAGGCTCAAATATTTTGATTGATAATAATGGTACCTTAAGAATTACCGATTTCGGTCTAGCAAGAAGAATGATAAATCATAAAACCCCAACTGAGAGAAACGATTATACTAATAGAGTAATTACATTATGGTATAGGCCACCTGAGTTATTATTAGGTACTACTAATTATAGCACAGAAGTGGATATGTGGGGTTGTGGTTGTCTATTAATGGAATTATTTAATTCATCAGCCGTTTTTCAAGGTTCCAATGAATTAGAACAATTGATAACAATATTTAAAATAATGGGTACTCCAAATCTACAATCGTGGCCAAACCTGTTTGAAATGCCATGGTTTTTCATGGTTATGCCATTACTTAAAGAAAAATATGAAGAAACATTTGATATGAAATATCAGAACTTACTACCGGGTTATGAATGTTTCAAACTAGTTAAGAATTTATTATGTTATGACCAGTCAAAGAGATTTACAGCAGAAGAAGCTCTAAAAAGCGCATATTTCACTGAGGATCCAAAGCCAGAACCATTAACATTGACAATTGATAATGACAATGATAATCTTGGTGGATGTCATGAATATGAGATTAAATTAGCCAGAAAGCAACAGCAACAGAAGGAAAAGGAAAAGGAAAAGCAAAAGTTGTAAGATGTGTATTTTATTTTTATTATTATTACATACATTACATAACATAATCTATATTTCATGAAAGCATAGTTTTCTTTTAATTAAACCCAAATAAACCCAATTATAAAAACCGTCTACCTATTTTCTTTGGAGGAAGTTTCCTCTTCTTTGTTTTGAAAAAATTCATGAACAAGATATTTGTTAGACGATATAAACCAACTGGCATTGACTTTCCCCAGCTGCCCTATTAGATTCTTGTTACATTGTGATGACATTATATCCAGTTCCTGTGTTGTAGTCTGTAGATTTATTTGCAATTGTTGTAGTTGCTTCGATAAGTAAGCATATTGTCTTTGTTTTGCACTATCCATGTTTGTTTTGTTGCGTGTTTGGTGAGGTTTAAATGTCTATTAATTCAATTGTATATAGATATATATATGTTGATCTCTCTACATTCATTTGTTATATTTATTTATTTACACTATTTTTTATATTGAAAATGTATCGAAAACTTCAATTTATTCACGTACACCACACTATACTTTGTTAAGATTCATCAATTCGGAGTATACTCAACACATAAACAAGTATGTTATAAAGCTGATAACACTGTCTAAGTCTTCAGTATATCGATGATGTTTAAACTTCTAGTGTATTAAATTGAGCTAAGTTCAAAATGTCCTGGTTGTTTTCAGGAATTAGACCGTTTAATGAGTGAATAATATATTATTTGCATGAATATAACTATACTAAGGTTATACATACATTGTAAATAGATGTCATACATGAGCATGTTTATATGTATTTATGTATATATTGGTTGGTTGTCAGGTTGTAGCTGCTTATTGTGTTTTTATATACAGGATGATATTGCTATATCAAATTATTACACGATAAATTTCAGCCTTAAAAGAATTTATGATTTCTTCTTAAAGAAAGCTTAGTCCACTTAGGAACTTTGTGAATACCTTTTCTGTAGCCTTTATCGGTTTTACTAAATACAGTATATTTATCTTTACTTGACATTTGATTCTCCATTGGGAAGATTGATGGTTTGTTTATTAATCTCATTGCTTCACTTCTTGGTTTAAATTTCTTTGGCATACCAAGTGCTTCTTGGTATGCTATCCCTTTAGTTTCACATCTCATTATATGTAAACCTAGTGTTAATTGTTTAATCACGTTGTCTACATTCTTTAATCTGCGTCTTTGTCTTTGCTTCTGTGGTGCAGAAAGCTTCCATGGAACTTTCCATAGTAAACCACCTAATAGTGTGTTGGAAGCCTTAAACGCACCAAACATATTTATCTTGTAGTATTATCTGGTTATGTCTTATCTTTTAATGTAAGTTATCACGTCTTAGACTATAATATACTCTAAAATTATTCGATTTTTCTTATTTCTTTAATTTCCAAATTTCAAAGAAAACGGGGAGCTTTAAATTAAGATAGTAAAATGAAATTAGAATGCAGCTAATCAAATTATATCAATTTTATATAAGCTTTTAAAGAAGTTATCACAAAATAAAACTACAATTCAAATCTAGAGGAATGTCTTCAGAAACAGAAACAAAACCAAAAGGTTCTAGGTTGCCAATATGGGCTTTATCGCCTCAAGAAGAGAAACGTGCTCGTGGTAACTTTAAGAAATTTGCATACAAAGCCTGCGATGAAGTGGTCAGAGCAATGGCTGAATGTGCTAAAGCACATGGTATCAAAGTATTCCCTGCTTGTGATGAACAACGTAACAACATGAAGGCATGTATATTATCATATCAAGTGGACAATACATATTTAGATCAGCAAAGAGATTTAATTGTATTGGAAAAGATAGATAAATTAGAGCAACAACTAAAGGAGAGTCAAGCTAAATAAAGCTGAAAAATAGGTACAAATTGTTATATATTAATGAAGTTACTGTAAATAGAATAAATAAACAAAAAAATTAGATGATAAAATGAATCAATTGTAAGATAATAAGTTGTTGTAGAAAAATATATATGTATTTTCTGTCAATTGTAATTTCTATATAGTAATTTTACAAATTACTATATATTTATAATGCAAAACATGATTTTATGTGACCATGGTTCGTTTAACTAAATATCTGATCCCATTGATCATCAGATTTTGTACTCGAACTTTTGTCAGTGTCCTGGCTGGATGAGTTTAGATTTAAGTTTTGAATGCCTTGTGCATTATTTTTATTGGCTACTACTATATTACCGTTATTTTTCGAACTACTAAAATCAAATAGATCATCTAAATCGCCTAATAGATTGTTGTTAACTGTGTTTGAATTACTTCCATTGATTGGAGTCTCCGCATCAAAATCTAACAAAATATCATCATTGTTGTTTTCTAATTCCAGCTTAGCCAAATCTTGCAATTCATCGAAGTGCTTACCTCTGATAATATTACGATGTTTCATATGACCTTGTATTATTTTGTCTACTGGCTTGAAATATATGGAACTGATGGTACCTAATTGTTCTAATAATTGTTCTAAGACTTCTGGTGAGAAACTGTCTATAGTACTTTCAATCTTTGGCAATGAGGAAGTACATAATTGTTCAATTAATTCAGTAGAATTATCAAGTGACAGGCATCTCCAGTAAATCATAGCCATATCTCTTACATCAACCTCAGAAGTTTCATGAGTAGCCAATTCTAAAACGTTTTGTAATAAGCTACCAGCTAATGTTGAATGTAATCTAACAATGGTGAATAAAATCGATATTTGCGTTAAAGAACTTTCCTGTGTGAAATTTTCGACAAACGCTTCTATCTTTTCATTTAAACTTGGGAAATATTGAGGATATTGTCCCATTAACCATATATAGTTGCACTTCGCAACATCATTTTGTAATTGTGTCTCTGGAGAGTCCCATGAGTTTAGTAAGGAACATACCTGTCTGCACATACTCTCGTTAGTTGAGCAGTGTCTCAATAAGTTACACATAGAGATACAACAATCGTCCTTGATTGAATCTTGGCCCCTCTCTAATAATTCGACCAAAATATCCAGTACTTTTTGAACAAATTTCTCATGAGAGTATTTAATCCCTAATTGAGATAAACCACGAATGGCTCTGGAAACAAATTCAGGTTCGAATTCTAAAGAATATTCCTTCAATTCGTTTAGTATTAGAGTACATTGTTTTAAATTGGTTGGGTCCACTAATCTTATTAATATATCGATTTTTTCTAGTTTAACATATAATGGATCATTGAATTTAATGTAAAATATTCTTAGTTCTTTGGTTAATAATTCTGGATATTTCTCAAGAACAATCCTAATATTCTTTAATGCAACGTATTGTAATTCAGGTGGTGTTGACATTAGAGAAACTAAAGCTGATGATAATTTTTTCATTATTAAACTTTCTTTTGTAGCGTTTCCGCCGTTTGGTTCAATAATTGATAAATTTTTAATAATTACTTTGATTGTAGCAAGGATAACAGCTGGGTTAACATGTTGTAAATGAGCAGTCACACGATCAATAATGTTTTGAGCTTCTAAGGCGTCCTTGGCATTGCAATCTGATAATGCATTCAAAATTGTAATTCTTGCCCATTCAGTACATTCATTTAACGCAGCTAAAAATTGAGATACATGAGATTGGATTAATTTAGAAAAGTCAATGACTGAGTCATCCATGTTATTAACTTCTGTTAAAGATGCAATTGCATTAGCAACAACCATTGGATTGGAATCATCTAAAGCGCTAGATAAATCTTCTAAGACACCAAGTTCGACACATAACTCTTTATTTAATTGAAATAATTTTGCAACGCAAATAACTGCAGTCTTTCTCACATATGGATTATCATCTTGTAAAGTTTTACGTAATGGAGTCTCGATGTATTCTAATATTTTATCAACACGAATCATGGACATAGTTCTAATAGCCATACAACGAATTAAGGGATTTGGATCCTGTGCGTCAGTGACAAAGGTGTTAACAACTAATATGCATAATTCTGGATGTGACTCAGCATAATTCATAACGTATAAGTAAACTAACTTCTTTTGTTCAATATCATTAGTAGCAATATTTTTTAACACATCAGGAAACAAACTTGACACATCTTTACCAAGTGTCATTTGTTGAATTGTCGTTTTAATGGCATCTTTACGTGTCTGTGGGTATTGTGACACTAAACCAGTTCTCAATTCAGCAAGTTCACCCTTATTAGAGATCTTTGGGGCAATTCTAATTGAATTTTTAAGAAACTTCTTGATCTTTTTGTCTAGTGGTGCCATTGTTCTTGATTATCAAACTATGTTTTATACACCAGTATTTTCACTTCCTATTAGAAATGTGTTTGTAATGGGATTTAGGAATGGAGTATACTCGATATAATGCAATTTCCTTTAATAATTAACCTTACAGATTAATCTTTTCCTATATACTCTTTTTCTTTAAATTCGCTTCAAGTTCATCTTTTCTTAAATTTAATAAATAGGCGCGAGTGGGCTGGGTAATTTGTATAAATAACCTATCCCTATAGTGAATATATTATATTGTAAATAACTATTAAGTGATTATTTATATATATGTTTTATCTTTGATAATTAGTCAATTTAATTAATAGCTGTTGATATGTTATATTTACAAGTTTTATAAATCTTGAGTTTTACCGATAAATTTCATTGCTTCAGTATCACCATTTGCTAGCTTTGGCTCTTCTAGTACATCACCGATGCACTTCCATGGATCTCTTAGACCACCCCATTTTAGTACTTTGTCTTTAAATTGAGTTCCCCCATGTCTACTGAATGGATCCTCAGCAAACAATTTCTCCCAAACTTTCGACGCAATAGCTCTATCGAACAGATAACTGTAATATGTGGCACCATACCCAAATAAATGGCCAAATCTACCACACCAATTACTTTTATCATCCACCAACACTTTCAGTTGACGTTCTAAGCCTTGATATATTTGTACAACGTCCAGAGAGTTGATGTTTTGAATAATAGCTTCGTTGTGTAATGTTTGATCTAATGTAGCCATCTTTGCTTGTGCAAATGTTTCACAGTTTTGAAGGAATTTAACTTCCTCTAAGTTATATTTCAGAGTTTTTTCTGGGATCTGTTCATTAGTTAAATAATGTACACCAATTTTTCTCAGAACTCTTATATCTCTGGCAAAATGCTCCATTAAAATACTTGGTAGCTCTACAAAATCAGTAGGACATCTGGTACCGCTTATATTCTGCAGATGAGTTCTTCCCAGCATAGAATGCATTGCATGACCCATTTCATGGAATAATGTTTCAATTTCGTTTAGTTGAAGTAAGCATATATCATTATCTGATGAAATAGAAGTCTTGGAGAAATTACAAACTAAAGAAATGATAGGTAATTGATATCTACTACCATCAGACGCAACGCCGATCTGCATTATTGATTCGTCATTTTCTTTCTCATAAGTTTGTCTTGAACAGCATACTGTAAAATGAGCTGGATTAGAAGTCTTTCCAGCTCTTTCAAATAAGTCACAATAAATGACACCAATAATACCATCAGTTTCTGAACAAACATTGATCTTTCTTACCTCCGCAGACCATGTTTCACCTATCTTAGGAACTTCTGGTACCAAACGGATTCCATATATGTTATTAAACAAGTTTGATAGTCCCTCAATAACATTACCTAGAGTGAAATATACAGATATAGGTTCTTTTTCCGTGATTTCTTCTACGTTATTTTCTTTAGTAACTGCAGAATAATAATCACGGTCCCATGGGCGTACAATATTTAAAATATCATCTGTTTTAGAGACTGGAGGTAGATTATTTCCCTCGCATTTTAAATCAGATATAAATTTTAATTCGCTGGCTGCAAGTGGCCTTATGGTGTCTATCAACATTTGGATAAAGTTCTGAACATTCTTTGGATTTTTGGCCATTTTACCATCTAATTGGTACTCGGCAAAACTTGACTTACCCATTAGGTTTGCTAAAATAGCTCTAAGTTTAATGAGATGACTTACTCTTTTAATTTGTTCGTCAGGGCAACTATGTAACGCAGTCCATATCTTTTCTCTTACATCCTCATTTTTAGTAGATTTTAATATTGCGAAAGGTATGCCACCATATGTTGGAATTTTATAGTACTTTCCTGTTATATCTTTTTTTAACCTATCTAGAATGAAATCTTGAATTCCACTTTGTTTCAGATCCTGAACTTCAATCTTAACATAATTATCGTGAGGTATTGATGTATTGTTTATAAAATCTTGTCCAACTAAACTGATATCTTGAGATAATGAAATGAATTTATCTCTGATTTCTGGATTCATACATATACCAGATTTTTCAAAATCTTCTAATAAGATATTTCCTACTTTTATCTCTTCACTTGATAACATGCTTAGGATTTTTTTATTATTTAATATTGATTTTAAGGTTTCATATAATGTCACATCTGTATTTAAGATATTCATAAATTCAAACATCTCCTCGTGGCATTTTTGGGCAACATCGATAAACTTCTCATCAGGATGAACTGAGCGGATAAATTCACAAAGATCAATAACTCTGCAAAGCGTATCACTCAGTTGGTCTAGGTTAACAATGTAATTCCGTAGTCCTGTAGTTGTTTTGTCTGTTCTCATCCTGTTCACAAGTTCTTTTGCCCTGATCAAAGAAATACTGCTAAACTCTTTTAGACCCTTTGGATCGGTAAGGTACGAGTTCTTGAATAGTCCTACATTGTTTTCATTGTTATTTGAATGATTAGTGATAGTTAACAGAAGTTTTTCTTTATAACTAATGGCACCGGTATTCTTTTTGTTAAAATTATAGTTCCTTTGGTTGATGTTCTTCCACAGAGTGCTATCATCAAATATTCTCTTTAAAGATATAGCTTGAGACTTTTTATAATGTGTGGTAGATAAACTTCTTAACCGTGATAGGCAAAGTTGTCTTGAATGTGCTATACCATATTTCCCGATGGGTAGAGCAGGTATCGTTAACGAAAACATCATTAGATACTCTAAACTTTTTATGGATATGGTGTGTATGTACTACTTATAGTGTAAATACTCTTTGATATAATCTATACACCTTAATTGCATTGCTAGTATTTAAAGGAAAGGCTTCATACAATATTTTTTCCGTACTATATTTTTATCGCTCGGTATAATTCAGGTATGACAGAATACTGTAAGTAATAAATAAAGGTTACAAAATAATTTATTTAAATAACGCTAATGGAAAGAATATATCTGTAGTTATATTATATAAATAGAATAATATTACTCTAGTGTCTTAGCTTCAGTTTTTATTTTTTGTAATTTTTGTAACTCGCTTGAAGCTTCTCGAGAAATATCTTCTAACTGATATTCATTTGCTAGCGTTTTCGATTCTTCAAGAAGTTCATTGGCCTCTTTCAGATTTCCTTGATGTAATTTAATGACACCCAATCCATATACTGAGAGAATAATAGCTTGTAGCGTGTTTTCATCCTTACCTTTACCAATTGGAAATGTTACTTTCTTCATTCGACCCCTTCTAATTACCGTTTGGTAATACTGAGATGCCGTATTTAGTACCTCGTTATATTTTAAAGTTAAATTAGTTAATGTTTTTTGATTTCTTTCAGATGGAGGATATTGTTTCAATTGGAACGTCTGATATTCAATATTTTCAGAATTCAAGTAAAACATAGAAGCTAGATTAGCTTGTGATAACAGAATTGTTCCTTCTTCCATGTTCGATAAAACCATCCACCCTATCGTAACCATTTTATATCTCAGAGCTTGGTCTAAGCTATTCGAATTTAGACATAAATCAGTGTAAAGATCTCGAGCTACTATAAATTCCTCTTTAAATGACTCAAATATCTTACTATGTTGTTTTAATTTTGATATCATCGTATCCCTCTCATTGTTCTCATTTCCTAAGAATATGGTTTCATTCCCAGGTTCTAGTAAGGATTTTAGCTGGGGATTTTGACCAAATATTTTGTCTTGTACTAAATTAATGTGTAATTGTAGGAGATCTTTTCTTAAAGCTACATTATCGACCACATTCTTGTTTAATTTAATTAAAATACTTAAATCTCTTTTAATAAGGTTATCATAATCTAAATTAGACTTACCTTCCTTAATCTCCTTATAAAATCTAGTTAATAACATCGCATATATTTTGTTTGCATCATCATTCAATTCTAGTTTTTCATAAAGTTCTGCAATCTTTATTTCAATACCTGTATATCGTTCATCGAATATATTAATGCCGGTTTCTTTACATTCTCTAAGAGCATCATAATAATATTCGATACCTTTTTTGTAATTCTTTGTTTTGATTTCTTCCCAAGATGCCTTTCTTAAAGGCTTACTCACAGAAGGAGGATAAGGATTATGGGGATAATAATACCAGCATATAGTAATTGTTAGGGCTGATAATCCTAACATATTTGATATTAAATTCGTAGATAATGGAAAACCAGCTTTGATTGGTCTTCTTGTACGATTTGTTATATTGCTAGCTCGAGAAGATGACCATCGTATGCAGGCCATTTTTTGTTTAGCAGAATGGGTTGCTGTTCGTAAGATATTCATGCTTTAGTTCAATCTGTTTCGATCTCTTTAAACATATGACACAGTTATGAACTGAATCGTCATGCCAATATTGTTAGATATATATATATATATATATATATATATTTGAATCAAATTAATGAAATGAAATATTATCTCGGACTTTTTAGGCGACTAATATAAATATTGGACTCGATGTGAAGAAAATGTATATTTATGTTTATAGGCTAATTCTATAAATGTGAACAGAAGTGTACTATTTAAATATGTAAATGGACTATATTAATGGGAATTATTATTGTGAATTTCTAATAAATTACCACACAAATAAAGTGAGCCACAGACGATAATTGGGTTATTATTTTTCTCTAATTCTCTGCTTTTAATTAAATTTTGGAACATAGTAGATAAATTAGGTTCAACTGTTACATTAGTTGTATATTTTTCTTTAATAATATTGGCCAGATCTTCAGGATCAATTGGTTTAATCCATGGCATTCCGTCCACAGAGCCAAATTGAGTGGTAATAACAGAATCCGATGAGCGTAATAATGGACCAAATAGTGGATCTAAATCTTTACCAGAAGTAACAGCAATGACAAATGTTAATGGTTGTGTACCGTAAGTTGACCTTATGAATTTTTCAAGTTCTTCAGCTGCACAACCGTTGTGAGCACCATCCAATAAAATTGGAATCTTCTGGCTTTTATTAAAACAGAAGTCTAAATTTTGAAGTCTACCTGGCCATTCCATAGAAGCTAATCTGTTATGAATATCATCTAAACTTAGTGAAACTTCCTTCGTTTGTTGTAAATGATCTAGAATACCTAATGCTATTCTCAAATTAAATATCTGATACTCACCGTTTAATGGCATTTTTTTGAATTTGATATTACCCCAGGATTCAGTCAAAATATAATTGTTATTTATATCAGTATCTGTTATCTTTAGAGTACATTCCATATCAGAACATTGTTTTTTAACTACATCAATAATAGACTTATCGTTAGTACCATCGACAACAGCAAAAGGTACACCTTTTGTGATTATTCCAGCTTTTTCAAAGGCAATTTCTCCTAAAGTATTTCCCAAAAAGCTTTGATGATCTAGACCGATCTTTGTGATACCACATGCATATTTTATAATGCCAGGTACTACATTTGTAGCATCTAGTCTGCCACCAAGTCCAACCTCCAGCACACACCAACTACATTCGACTTTCTTGAAATATGAAAAGGCTACACAAGTTAACAATTCAAATTCAGAGCATTGCAATAGGTGTTTATTGTTTAATTGACTTAAGGATTCTCTTATCGAGACAAATTCAGTTTTTGGAATTGGAATATTATTTACTACAATTGAATCTGTGATATCAACTAGATGCGGAGTAGTGAATTTACCAATTTTAACAGCTGGATTACTTGGATTCTTAAGCATGGTTGACAGATACGAGCACACAGAACCTTTTCCGTTTGTACCTGCAACATGCAGTACCTTTAAGCTTTTCTGCGGATTACCTGCATATAATAGTAATTTTGTTATTTTCGATAACCCCAATTCAATACCCATGGTTAATGTTAACCTTTATTGATTTCTGGTTGTAGAATGCTTTATCGTGTGCTATATCATTGCTATATACTACTTTTCAGTTAACGAAATATTTTGAAAAACGAATCATTGCAATTTTAACTATTATATTAATGAAATACAAAACAAAGAAAAATCAAAATGTGTATAGGTATATAATATCTCTATTTATAGTTCAATGTATTTCATTTATCTCTATATTTTTTTAATGTAAATGTATGTGGTCTATAAAATGTAATATACAAAATGAAGTGTACGTACCAATTGTAGAATTTGGATATCATGCCAATATTTAAATTGAATGTTTATGTTTTGGTTTTCCCAAACTTGTCATGCCATTGATCAGCTAGTTGATCGTATTCAGTATTTAATATATTTAACTTCTCATCTAAAACTTGAGTCCATTGATAAGTCAAGGTAGAATATTCTTCTTCATCTTCGACTGCAATAACTTCTTGCAAGAAAATATTGTCAGTTTCTTCTAAATCAGTACCATCTTCTTCAGCACACTTAAGAGCGAATTTAATAACTTCTAGTTGAAATAAGTCATCCGTACTACCTAATGATTCAACCATCCATTGGGTGTATTTTACAAAATGATTGTAAGTATCATCAATTGAAGCAATACTAGAATCAGAAAAGGTTAAATTAGTGTTTAAAGTTTTTGAAATAATTTCTTTTTGTAAAGATTGAGTAAGGTAAAAGTTCATTAGGTCTAAACATTCTAGAATCTTTTCAAAGTATAAGGTGATAGGTTTGATCCCATTCTTTAAGGCATTTGGTGAAGAATTGTAATCGTATAATCGCTCTAACTTATATTCTAGTAAAACATCGTTAAAAAATCTTAGCTTCTTAACGTATTTAATTAATGTAGTACGCTCAAATCTTAAAGTTGCAACTCTACGTAAATGACTAATAAATTTGTTCAGTATATGAATGTAACTGGATAGATATTCTGTAAACAGTTTTAAAGGCTCACCCAATGATTTAACAATTCCATCAGTAACTTTTAAATCAGGGGATGACCAACTACTTTCTTCGAGACCTATTGGCATTGAAATTTTAATATTGTTGTATGGATAGTTGTATATCTCAGTGATTCTCTATTTTCCAAATTATTTTAGATTTAACATACATTATTGTACGAGGTCTAATGAATAATTTCAAGAATAATCGAAATTTCGCTCACTTGTTTATATTTTGGATTCGCCTTGAGAAAAAAATAGTTGAATACCAAAAGAATAGTAATCTGAATCATTGTACTGAATCAAGTAAGTAAAAAATAGTGTTTAGAGGTGGTACATAAGGTACATAAGTAGAGATTAAATATGATAAAACAATTATTCTTTACACACCATATATTTATCAATATATATAGCTATTATAAATTCTTGAAAAAATAATCGAAAGTAGTTGAACAAAAATATATTGTCATTTTATCCTTACCAGTCATCATCTTCGTCGTCAACCTTGTCAGCACCTTCTTCATCGCTCTCAGCTCTCATTTTGTTGGCTCTTGCTGCTAGTGCAGAAGCTAAACCGTCAGTAAAACTTGGTTGTGGGACTGCAGAAGCTTGTTCAACAGCTGGAGTGAAGGAGGATGTACTTGATGCAACGTTTGATGCAGGAGGGGTTACTGGTGCGTTACCTGCCTCTTTGTGCTCAGCTATGTAGGCTGTTGGGACCCAACCTTCTCTAGATCCATCCAGTGTTTTGGCTAACGACCAACCACTAGCTTCCTGTCTAGTGACAAAAACAACTTCACCCTTCTTTAATGGTAATTCAGATGGAGCACCTGAACCTGGGAAATCATAAGCAGCTTCAAACTTTGGTTCGGCTGGTTTGGCCATTGGAGGTGGTGGAGGCGGTGGAGGCGGGACACTACCTTCTTGTGTTTGTGTTTGTGCTTGATGTGTAGCTTGAGCAGATGGATTCGGTGGTGGTCTCTTCTCCCTCTGTTGTACTGGTGGGCTTGGTCTTGGTTTTTGTAAGCCAGCTTGTTGTGGGGCTGGAGGAGCCGGTTTGGATTTACCAGTTGGGTGGTAAGCAGCTTGAGCCGCAGTGGCAGCTAAAGATGCACCCTTTGAACCTGGAGGTGGGGCTGGCTTCCTCTTGGCTGTTGTTCTAGAAACTGGAGCAGATGGTCTTGAAGAATTATATGATGCAGCAACTGGAGTATAGTTACTGCTGCTACTATTAGAAAAGTTGATACCACCTACACTCTTTGGCTTCTTTTTGGATTTAGAGTTTGCTGGTCTACCTTGTCTAACGGAGATTGTACTTGATTTATACGAATCGCCGTACTTAGGGGCATCAGCGCTGACTTGGCCTCTAACCTTGTGTAGCTTACCAATCTTCTTTTGATATTCAATTACAGGTCCGATATGAATTTGAAGACTACTATTTAGTTTCTTAATTTGTGTTATAAGTTCAGTCTTGAAGTATGTGTTAATAAATGGATCAGGTTGAGTACTGTTCGTTAGGTTAATACCTATCCAATCATCTTGTAGGTTTGTCATACTAATTTGTCTTATTTGGTTGACACTGATAGCATATTCTTGTATGTATTTCATTGCATTTTGTTCCATTATTTGACCGACAATATAGAATGTAGTTGGGGTTAATATAAAAGTCTTTCTTAATCTTTGAGCAGATCTACCAAACTTAGAATGTAAAGATTCACCATTGATAGAAAATATAACTCTTTCTTTAATAGCGGCTTGTCTCTTAATATATGAACCCTTGGTCTTAGCTTCATTACAAGAGAGGTAATCACCCATAAAGGCTCTGTAACCAAGCAGGGACATGGCTCTTCTTTCTTTTTGGCCATTTAATAATTTAGTACCATAGTCACGAAGCTTCTCATATTTGTTACCTTCTTTCTTTTCTCTGATAACACGTTGGATCTTAACAGCAGCGTCAATTCTTCTTTGTAAGTATCTTCTCCAAGCTCTTTGGATTCTGGCGGCCATGTTATACCAATACTTATCTCTCATGTGTTCTAAAGCAAATAGTGTTTCAGGAGTTTTAATAAAGACACTGGTAACACCTAATTGGTATTCTTTTTGAGGAATCGATGCATCAATTAGGATATGTTTAACAGCGTCCAAGATTTCACCTTGCCAGGTATATTCACCAGCATAAGAACAATTTGGAGATAATAAATAGAATCTTTCAACAAACTTTTCAAATGTTTGTCTGTAAGCAAAACCAGCTCTTCTAATACGAACATTCTCTTGTAAACCTAAGTATTTAACTTGGTGTAAGACTTGTTGATCATCGTAATCATTTGGAGACTTGGTTTCGTTTGGTTTAATCGTTCTAATATATGATGGATGGGCTTTTGAAATTGTTTCAACTAATTCATTGGCACTTGTGATAATTTTATCACCAGCAGTTGGTGGTCTTCTCTTTGATTCTCTGTCGACATTATCTGGGAAAATAACTTTGACAAATTCGTTAGTGGTTGTACCCATTAATTCAACTAAATCCTTTAGTAATTGATCCTTATTCTTATCTGTGATACCATTGATATCATAGGTAACATCACCAGCATAATGTTTAATAACGAATTTATTTTGTCTTAACTCAAAGTTTGGATTAGTACTGAATAAATTCAAACGTTGACCAAAAGCTTGATCAGCTGCATCTGAATCAGCATGTGCTGTGGCAATGGAATCATTCATTGCAGCAAAAATACCCGCAGGTCTCTTGGATTCAATTAACTCACAAACAACCTTGTTATCGAAATATTTAATTGGAGTCCATTCAATTTTTTCCTTTTCATAAGTCTCTTGTTCAGATTTTAAAGTTAATTGAATGAAGATTTGTTGTAATTTTTCATTAACATAATTAATACAAATTTGTTCGAAGGAATTGTGCTCGAAAATTTCAAAACCATAAATATCTAAAATACCAATGGATTTATCAGCACCTGAGAATGCTTGTAAAGAAACATTAACTCTACTGACAATCCAGTCGAATAAGTTATTGTAGATACCCTTAGCTAAAGCATCTTTGACGGCAGTGGCTTGGACAGGATTTAATGGGACGTGATAAACAGACCCTCTCTTCATACCATGACTGGTTTCCATAACTCTTTCTACTAATGATTTCATTAAGATTTGGGCATCGATTTGTAAAAGATAAGCAACAAAGTCAGTAACAGAAGTATCTCTAACTTGAGCATTTCCTTCTTCGTTTTCGACAAAAGAAACATTACCAATCCATAAGATGGCAGCCAACATTCTGAAGATTTGATCTTGTTCTTCTTGTGCTAGACCAATGACTTGCATGGCTTTTAAAGTTTCTTTAAATTCAGCAATATCATCCATGTTCTCAACGGAAGTACATCCAGATTGAGAAGTATAAACATATTGTTCTGGTTTTTGAACACCGAATACTTGTCTGTAGTTTTCAGATGCACCTTTACTGAACTGATAGAAGATGTGGAAATTTCTTTCACCTTTAATTTGGCCAACAACTCTTTGTTTTTCCAGTAGGTAATTGGTAATGTTACCTGCACAAGGTTCAAATTGTGCATTGAATCTAATTTCTAAATATTTACCATGTCTGGAAGAATTGTTATTTCTTAAGGTTTTGGCACAACCAAAAGCTTCCAAAAGTGGGTTAGTAGCTAAAACCATATCTTTAATTTTACCGATAGATTCAGAGTGGGCTTCAGATGCAGAAGCAATATATTGCATAATTCTCTTGGCGGCTTCAGTCTTACCTGCACCTGACTCACCTGAAATAATGACACATTGATTTTCATTATATGATTTCATGTTATAATACATAGCTTCTGCAATAGCGAAAACATGAGGTGGGACCTCTAATCTGTTCTTACCTTTGTAAACATCCATAGTAGCGTCAGTATATATACCTAAGTCACGGAAAGGGTTGACACTGATCAACACATGACCAATGTATGTATAAATTGTACCATTTTCGAATCTTTTCTTTAAATTGTCATTGATAGCGTTGTCTGAAATCTTAGATAACAAGGTTAAATCGGAAACACCTACTTCTTTCTTCTTACCTGAATCAAACGTGGCTTTCTTGATCTTTGCTGATCTCTTATCTGGAGCCTGTCCTGTCTTATTACGAGCACCTCTTTTAAGGATAGCCATTGTATATATGTATCCGTAATGAGTCCCTTTGACAGATTTCTGTTCGATACTGCTTGTCTTTTCTCTTTCCAAGATCTATGAATTAATTTACAAGCAAGTAGACTCTTTAATTAATAATAATCGTTTCTCCTATTCTTACCAGAAAAAGAATATAACCGTGCCACACGATATATTATTCCCTATTATGTATATATTTGACATATATTTACCTAAATAGGAAAAGTACACATATTAGGAAACTCCGAGCCTTAATATTGTAAGATTCCAATCTATATAAGGTATTATATAGATATAAGTTTAAGATATTATTAAAAGACTATGAGGTTTGACCTATTCTTTTTTTATATTATTGGGTTGTTTATAAGTCGTTGTATAAATGTATATAAATAGTTTTTACAATTGGAAAGTGTAAATATTTAAGGTTATTTGGTGGTGAGCTTGACAACGACAGCAACAGTCCTACCTGTTTGTATTTTTTGAACACCTGGATGGTTTAAGTTACGTAGTGTACTGTTGATGACACCTTCATGACAGGTTAAAGATAAGAATCTGTCATCAGAAGAAGTCATGTTGAACAATTGTTCAAGACCTTTATGTATACGTACATCCATTTCTGGTGCAGTTTCTCTATGATCAGCAAGCCATAGATCATCTTCTTCAGAGTAATCATCTTCGTATAACCATTTGATAGTGTGACCAGATTCTGTTTTGAAATTTTGGTATTCGTCGACAGTTTCAGAATGGTTAATTCTCTTATCACAAGTGTGTTCACCTAAGGTTTCTCTTAAATTCTCGATAACGGTGTTGTTGATCTGTTGGCCATCGATCAATTCAGGATATTTGTTGAATACATGGCTCCACGAATAAGCATAAGTCTCTAGGCATCTTCTCATTGGGGAGATGAAGTACTTATGAGGTACGATACCAATTTCACTAACTATTGGTAATAAGAATTCCTTACCAGTCTCAGAGACTTGTTCCTTACCTAAAGGAGTTAATCTTGAGTCGACCCATGAACCATTTTCATCACCGTCCAAGAGAGACCAGTATTCATCCCAACGTTTTTGTCCATATCTGATAATAGCAGCATTGTGGTAACCTTGACCATGTCTCGCAAGAATCAACAGCTTATATTTAGTGTTTTCGGTATCCTCAGGTATACTATCAAATAATTGTTTCCAACCATCATGGTTGATGATTTCGTTGTGATCAATTTCAGTTGAATTAACTGCCTTTGAATCAGATTTAGCAAACGATGCAAAATAGCCTGGTAAGGCCTCGAATTTGATGGTTTCGTTTTCAGTGTATGTCATTGTTATAAATGAGTAATAGATGTATGTTATTATTCTTATTAGTAACATTATTAATTTCTGAGAGACTTTTAATAAATTATATAAACAAGGCACGCTTTATATCCTAATTTTTTTTTAAGCATTATTCGATATCCTCGAGAGAATGTATGAGATGATTACTAATGGAATTGTATAAATAATACCATTCAATACTATATATAGCTACAACACGACATGTCCTTTGAGTTTATATTGCTCAAACAGTGTGAGGTTTTGAAAATGTATATATGTGGAGTTGCAAAGCATCGAAGAGTATAACGGCGGAGTTTCAAGGATAATAAGCTCTTTGGACGGTGATAAATCACAATTTCAATATTTTCAAGAAAGTCATGTGTTCGAAGCTTGCGATCGATACCCTACTGCGGAAGGATAATAAACCTAACGGATTCCAATGACCCTTCAGAATAATAGGCATTCGGTCCAATTTATCCCAGTCGATATATTTAAGTTAGTACATGTACTTCTGGGATGCTTTTCCTTTGGGATCATGACTACGGGACACGTTCTTCCGAGAATACTTGTCAACAGGAACATTGACAGTGAGTGGAACACAGGGCCCCGAGATATCATGGAACTAACATGGAACCAAGTTGATGGTTATTATAACGCAAACATATAAATATATAACAATATATCGATTATGGTTTATGACTTCTCTGTTATGGTTTGGTTAGTTTACCCCCTTCGTTTGGTTGCAAATATAACAATTTCAAACTACCCCACCACACGTTCTACACGGTACAATTTAAGCCCATTCTGCTTATATACGCACTGTAGTAAAAAAACGCAACCAATAATAAAGTTTAATCAAGCCGCTTCTATTAGTCTATAGTCACACCCTGTGTACATTAACCCCTGAAGAGCTGCATATTCTTTAAACAAGTTATATTCAACATCTACTGATCTATCTCTACAATATCATCTGTGATTCCATAGATCCCTCTCGAGAAAAATTTACCTTGAAAAATAAAAAAGGGAACAAGGATCTCAAAAGTTTCAAAGTTATTTAAGCAACAAGAAGTTCAATTTAAACCTGATCTCTTAATTATTTTAGAAAGTAATATTATTGAACTTAGAACTTGAAATAATATACAATATACGTATTTAAAAATGTCTTTCCAAGTCGAAACTATTCCAACTAAGCCATACCAAGACCAGAAGCCAGGTACTTCTGGTTTACGTAAGAAGACTGCTATCTTCATGAACGATCCTCATTATACCGAAAATTTTATTCAAGCTATCTTGGAAGCCATTCCAGAAGGTTGTCAAGATTCTGTCTTAGTAGTCGGTGGTGATGGTCGTTTTTACAATGATGTTATCTTAAACAAAATTGCTGCTGTCGGTGCCGCTAATGGTGTCAAGAAGTTAGTCATTGGTCAAAACGGTTTATTATCTACTCCAGCTGCCTCCCATGTTATTAGATCATACAAGGACAAGGTCACTGGTGGTATTATCTTAACTGCTTCTCATAACCCAGGTGGTCCGGAAAATGACCTTGGTATTAAGTATAACTTAGCCAATGGTGGTCCAGCTCCAGAAAGTGTCACCGATGCTATGTGGGAAATTTCCAAGAAATTAACAAGTTACAAGATCATTAAGGATTTCCCACCTTTAGATCTAGGTAAGATTGGTGAAAACCAACAATACGGTCCATTGTTAGTTGATATCATTGATACCACTGAAGCTTATGTTACATTCTTAAAAGAAATTTTCGATTTCGATTTAATTAAGAAATTCATCATGAAACAACGTGAAACTAAGAACTGGAAACTATTATTCGATTCCTTAAACGGTATCACCGGTCCATACGGTAAGGCCATCTTTGCTGATGCCTTTGGTTTACCAGCCGATGAAGTCTTACAAAACTGGCATCCACTACCAGATTTCGGTGGTTTACATCCAGATCCAAATTTAACTTACGCTAAGACATTGGTTGATAGAGTCGACCGTGAGAACATTGAATTCGGTGCTGCATCTGATGGTGATGGTGACAGAAACATGATTTACGGTGCTGGTCCAAGTTTCGTTTCTCCAGGTGATTCTGTTGCTATTATTGCTGAGTATGCTTCCGAAATTCCATACTTTGCCAAGCAAGGTATTTACGGTTTAGCCCGTTCTTTCCCAACTTCTGCCGCCATTGACAAAGTTGCTAAGGCTCACGGTTTAGAATGTTATGAAGTCCCAACTGGTTGGAAGTTCTTCTGTGCTCTATTCGATGCTAAAAAATTATCTATCTGTGGTGAAGAATCTTTCGGTACTGGTTCTAACCATATCAGAGAAAAGGATGGTCTATGGGCTATTGTTGCTTGGTTAAATGTCTTAGCTATCTACAACAAACACAATCCAGAAAAGGAAGCCTCCATCAAGACTATTCAAGAAGAATTCTGGAAGAAGTACGGTCGTACTTACTTCACTCGTTACGATTACGAACACATCTCATCTGTAGACGCCTCCAAGGTTGTTGATTTATTAGATAAATACGTCAATGATCCAAAGACCGTTGGTTCTGCATTCCCAGGTTTTACTGGTGTCACTGTTGCTGAATGTGGTGATTTCTCCTACACTGATCTAGACGGTTCCGTCTCTGATCACCAAGGTTTATTCTTCAAATTATCTAACGGTGGTAGAGTCGTCCTAAGATTATCCGGTACCGGTTCTTCTGGTGCCACCATCAGATTATACATTGAACAATACACTGATGATGAATCTAAATACACTCTAGATGCTCAAGATTTCTTAAAACCAATTATTAAACCAGTTGTCAAGTTCTTGAAATTCAAGGAACTAATAGGTACTGAAGAACCAACTGTCCGTACCTAGATAATAATGAGTTACGCCATATCATAATGTATAATCTGTATACTATAATATCATATATTGAATTTACTTTATAAAGCTACCATTGTATACTAGCAATTTTGTTATATACATTATTCAGAGTCATTGGAAACGGCTTAACAGAGAAACCCGCGTAGTCTATTTTGCCCCTTTTAGAAAAAGAATCTATGATCTACCGAAACATCAGTTTGGTGTACAGATAACTAATTGACAACAGTCGATTAGTAAGAGAATGCACTTCATTATCGACTTGTATATCCTTAAAGTAGAAGTATCTGATCGAGTTATTATAACTATATTGTATAACTAGCAACATTCCCAAAGAAGAGAGTTAAAATATAGTGATATAATTGCATTTATCTATTCTTTATTTATCAATTTAAGATTGTAGGCATCGAGGAATATACAGATTGATCTTCAAGAGTGGAAATATAACAACAATCTAATAGCATGTATTCGTGGAAAAATAAGTTCAAATTTGGTAAGTCCAAGGAAGAGAAAGAAAAAGAAGCTAAGCATAATGATTTCTTGCATCATGATGAATCTAAATCATTTGATTCATCTGCCGGTGGTAAGGGATCGGGAATGGATAGAAAAGAGACTATTACAACTAGCTCTCCCTCTGTTATTGCTCCTATGCGTTCTTCAAGGGATGTTTCTTCCTCGAATATCACTGTTAGCGATCAAATGAGCGATAAGGATATTGATTCTGATAATAACAATTTAGATCAAGGTACTGAATACGATGAAGATTCACACGTTTCAAACACATCCATCTCTGCTGGTGGTATTATGACAATCAAGGTTTACAATGGTGATGACTTCAATTTGCCATTCCCAATCACAGCTAATGATCAAATTTTGTCAAAATTATTGAACTCCGGTGTAGCTCATGGTGAACAGCAAACTGCGGCTACTCCAACTGTTGATGTAGACCAATTAATCTCTCAACTTTCAAGAGTTACTTTGACTAATCAAGGCCCTGGTGATGAATCTTTAATTCCAGACGAGGTATCTTCGAAGTTTATTCCAGCTACTATCAAATTGCCAGGCTCGAATAAATTAAACCCATTATTGTACTTCACTATTGAATTTGATAATACTGTAGCCACTATTGAACCAGAATTTGGTACTATGTCTAAACCAATCTTCAACAAGATTTCGACTTTCGATGTTACAAGAAAATTACCATCTTTAAAGATTGATGTATTTGCTCGTATTCCATCCATTTTATTACCATCAAAGATATGGCAACAAAACATGGGTGCTGCAGATGAAAAATTAAAGACTATTTTCGAAAAGATCAATAAGAATGAAGATATTCATTTAGATTCATTCCATTTACCAATCAATCTACAAATTGATTCAGCTGCCAATATTAGATTATATAATCACCATTGGGTTGCTTTAGAAAACGGTTTTGGTAAGATTAACTTAAGTGTTGATTACAAACCCTCCAAGAATAAGCCAATCTCTATTGATGATTTTGATTTATTAAAAGTTATAGGTAAAGGTTCCTTCGGTAAAGTTATGCAAGTTAGAAAGAAAGATACTCAAAAGATTTATGCATTAAAAGCCATTAGAAAATCTTACATTGTTTCTAAGTCGGAAGTTACACATACATTAGCGGAAAGAACAGTTCTTGCTAGAGTCGATTGTCCTTTCATTGTTCCATTAAAGTTTTCATTCCAATCTCCAGAAAAATTATATTTAGTCTTGGCTTTCATCAACGGTGGTGAATTATTCTATCATTTACAAAAAGAAGGTAGATTCGATTTATCGCGTGCCAGATTTTATACTGCAGAGTTGTTATGTGCTTTAGAAACATTGCATAAGTTGAACGTCATTTACCGTGATTTAAAGCCAGAAAATATCTTATTAGATTACCAAGGTCATATTGCTCTATGTGATTTCGGTTTATGTAAATTAAACATGAAAGATAGTGATAAGACCGACACATTCTGTGGTACTCCAGAATATTTAGCTCCAGAATTGCTATTAGGTCAAGGTTACTCCAAGGTTGTCGATTGGTGGACTTTAGGTGTCTTGTTATATGAAATGTTAACAGGTCTACCACCATATTACGATGAAGATGTCCCAAAGATGTACAAGAAAATTCTACAAGAACCACTGAGATTCCCAGATGGTTTCGACAGAGATGCTAAGGATCTATTGATTGGTTTATTAAGTAGAGATCCAACCAGAAGATTAGGTCGTAACGGTGCTGATGAAATTAAGAACCATCCATTCTTCAGTCAATTATCTTGGAAACGTCTATTAATGAAGGGCTACATTCCACCATACAAGCCACCTGTGACTAGTGCTGCTGACACTAGCAACTTTGATCAAGAATTTACAAAGGAGAAGCCGGTCGATAGTGTGGTTGATGAATTCTTAAGTGAAAGTGTGCAAAAGCAATTCGGTGGTTGGACATACGTAGGCAATGAGCAATTGGGTTCCTCAATGATACAAGGTAGAAGTATAAGGTAAATATAACATCAATATATTTTACGTAATCTATATAAATGATGAAATTAACTCTTTGACACAGTCATCATCTCGTTTGTTGTATAGGTATTATACTCAATATGATATATGCACCCACACCCCTGAACTTCCCATTTTAGGAAATACGGGAATTTTTCAAATAGAAAAATTTTGTAATCGGATGAGCTAAAATTTCAGCAAGAAATATAATTGTCTTAAGAGGGCATCTCTTGAATATAACCACACTTTAAAGGCTATAAATAAGCAACAAGGCATATAAAGAGTTTTATATTTAGGAAAATAACAGCCTAAGTTAGACTCCCTAAGGTTTTTTAAGAGTTTCTGAGTTAGATCAAAGTTTTTTCAAGCGCATTGCTAAGTTATTAGCATTACACACTCTGACTTCGACATATATAATTAGTTTTCGTCTTTAATCCGTTGAACTTCTGTGTTTTTGTCTTTTCCTTACACTGTTCTTAGCATACTAAATAAATAGAATCAATCAGATAGAGCTTTCAATATGATGGCTTTTGAGAATACTAATAAGCGGTCCCCGCAGGATATTATTACCCCAATAGATATTAAAAAGAGAAAGGTTGAATTCTCTAATGAAGTTACTTTGCATACTATACCTACAAATGATGAAGGTGAGAAGAATAAACTTGATGGTGAATTCTCAACAGCAGTTTATAAAAGATACGTTAGATCTGCATTAGAAGATCTAGACAATAAGGATAATACCAAATTAAACGAAATTGCTAATCAATTAGCATTACCAGCAAAGCATCCAGATAGAATTAAAGCACAAAATTTTAGCATCTTGTTAGAGGTGCTGTCCAATAATGTTTATAAAATAGATTCATCCAGAACTAACCACCTGATACAATCCATAATAAATTTTGAAAACTGGTGGGAACTACCTGAAATAATACTAAGTAGATATGTTTCATTTATTAAAATTTTATGTTCAAGCATTCCTAAATGGTGGCAAGATGTTTCTATGATTCTTATATCTAGTTTCATCTTACCACTGAATAAGTGTGGTCATCAGCATGATATGTTACTGTATTTCCTAAGGATGATTCCATCTTCTATGAGCTTCATTGACTCTTACTTATCTAAATGTTTTCCAAATAAGAACGATACCAGTACGAATCTGGTTAATTACATTTCTAATCTTTTAAAATTAATGTCATACTGTAAGGAACAAAGATTTCAAATTTGGTCCTTAATTTTGGAAAAGATAATATCTATCGATGTTGAATTACAAAACGAATTAGATGAAATGGACGACGATGTTGAAGATGATCTAGAAGATAGTGATGACGACGATGACGATGACGATGACGATGACGATGATGATGATGACGACGATGAGGACAATAATGTAAAAGAACATTCTGATGATGAAACTGATAAAATTCATGATGGTGAAGTAGATGTTGAAGGAGATGAAGAATATATAGTTGAAGTTTCTCAAAACATTAAGGAACTCACTTCAAAATTAGATTCAATTCTAACTTTAGTGAGCAATGATTTAGCAAGAGGGTTAACTGAAAAGAGTATGGAATCAGGAGATGGTGTGATAATTTTTAATATTTTAACCACTTTATTCAAGACACACATCTTACCGACTTACTTCACCAAATCCATTCAATATATTATGTTCCATGTCTCGCAACAAAAACCAGCGTTGATGGATTCATTCCTAGTAACATTAATCGATATTTCTTTTTCTGCAAATGAAACATCAGAAAAGAAGATAAAGGCTTTGCAGTATCTGGGTTCATATATTGCTCGTGCCGGCAAATTATCTAGAACACAAATAATATTTGTAGCAAGCTACTTAACTTCGTGGTTAAATAGATATGTTCTTGAAAGAGAAAATGAAGTAGATGAAGCAGGTGGTATGGATAGATTTAAGCATTTCTATGCAGCCTTCCAGGCATTATGTTACATGTTCTGCTTTAGACGTAACATATTCAGAGATATTGATGGTGCATGGGAATGTGAATTCGATAAATTTTTTCAAAGAATGATTATTTCCAAATTTAACCCTCTAAAATACTGTAATGAAAACGTTATGTTAATGTTCGCTAGAATTACACAGCATGAAGATATTGCATATTGTTTTAGTATTATTGAAAATAATAATAACGAAAGATTAAGAGGTATTATAGGTAAGTCTGATTCTGGTTCTGCTATTAGTAAGAATAGAGAAAAATCACCAAGTTTAGGCATTAGCCCACCAGCATGGTCATTAGCTACTAGACAACAGTTTATTGATTTACAAAGTTACTTTCCATTCGATCCATTATTCTTAAAAGCTTATAAGAAGATAATGAAAGAATACTACATTGAATGGAGCGATGTCAGTGGCGATTACGAAAGTGATGAATCTGATGATTGATATCATATATACCCCCAAACTGCATTTTTATATACATATTTATCATTATATAGACACCGTATCATCATGATAGATAAATCAGTAAAGAAAATATTAATTATTAAAATAGTAATGTAGTTAGTTGCCTATATGTGTCAATATTTCTTCTAAAACCGGGTAATGATGATCGGAACGAATGGCTTAAACTGCTTTTAGATAGCCCCTCTCAGATTTCTCCACATAACAATTCGAAAGGAAATCAAAATATTAATTATCTGCTTTTACAATAAATATATAACAGTTCAGTTTCATAATATTTAGATAGCGGATAATATAATAACAAAAATATACGCACTAGAGAATATAAATAGCTAAATTATTTGCTCAAGAATATCGATTTAGTCATGTTAGTAATAGAAAGTTTCCCACCTTGGATTCCTGATCGAATAATAGGGCAACATACAGCAGCACAGCATTCAATATCCAATACAGGTAATTTCGATGGAAATACCAATTTTATGATAACAGATGGTCCCACCCCACCTTCATCACCATTAGATTCAGACACAGAGGCGATTAGTTTAGCATTCCTTATATCATTATCAGTTACATTCGCCATCTTGATGATCCTATTAGTTGTAGTTGCAGCATATGTGACTTTCTGTGGTTATGACGAATCGGACTATGATGAAGAAGTAGCTAACAATAACAGTTCGGCTGCTCCTGGTAGAGGAAGAAATCTAAATAGACCATTCAATATGCTATTTAATAAGATGCATTCCAGTATTTTATTGGATTCTACTTTCACCAATCCGGGTGAATATGACGATGCTGCAGCATTAGATGAGAGAGAAATAGAGGAGTTCAAAAAGATGTCGATTTTTGAGATTGAATTATACAAACGTGCAAAAGCCCTACAAGCTATGGCTCCTCCAAACACAGATGAATTTGGAAGTTATTTAAAAACAAGCGATATTACATTTATCAAGGATAGAGGTATCCAAAGTTTCTTCTTCTTGCCAAGTATTAACGATAATATTGATAAGAGTGGTCAGTTCTTACCCAGTTTCATAGTTCAGGATAAATTAGATGTTTATTTTACAAAATTTAATAGAAGTTCCTCGACGGTTATGAACTATCCATTACCATATAACAAGAAGGATGCTGTGTATTTTGAAGTTAAAGTGTACAAGCATGAAAACGACTCAAACAGTATCTTCAGTATCGGTTTAAGTACTGTTCCATACCCATATTTTAGACCGCCCGGAATGTCACAATTTTCAATTGCATATGAGTCTACTGGTAAACTAAGAATTAATAATCCATTTGTGGCGTCTACTCTATTACCAAAACTAGAGGAAGGTGATATTGTTGGTTTAGGTTTTAAATACAAAACAGGTACTCTTTTCATTACACACAATGGTAAAAAGGTAATGGACGTAACTCAAAACGTAGATGTAGATCTTTTCCCTTGCATTGGTTGTTTTAATGCTTCTTATACTAGAACATACACAAAAGATGGTTTACTCGAAGATCCAGATAATGTTGACTTACGTGAGGCGTTATCCCAAGGGAGACAAATTGAGTTACCAGATAAATTGATGAGGGTTCATGACGCAGAAACTGAAAAGGATAACATTGAAAGTGATGAAGTTGAATTACAAGTAAATTTAGGTCAAATAGGTTTTGTGTTCATTGAGGCAAATGTTAAGAAATATTCGTTCGGTAAAGTATATGGTGATATTGGTATCCCACCTACCTACAATGGTACTGAGATTAAAAAGGATGCTATTTTACAGAAAGGTGAAGATATGCCACCAGCATATATTGATGGCTCCACTGACCTAATAGGTCAAAGTTCTCACGAGCAGGCCGTTTCCGGACACTTGCATGGCAATATAGTTACTGTGGGTACACCTACTGATCCTTATGAAAGCATATCATCTAATTTTGATAGACAGCATAATATGCTAGAGAGTAATGGAGTTCATCTAGATAGCACACTTGAAGAGACATATCAAGACGGTCGATTCACAAATGTTGATGAAGAAGAAACGTTACTACCCTCAACTGCATATTCAGAAGGTATGACGAATACCGAAGGAATAACAGCTGATGAAAGTTCAGATCTAAAGAAATCAAAGAAATCAAAGAAGAGAGGTAAGAAAAATAAGAAGAAATCAAAATCTAGAAGATAAATCGTATACATTTCTTCTTTCCCATCATGAATTCTAACTTCGTTAGAATTGTTATTATAACAATTTTAAAAATGCATTATATATGTAAATATATCATATATTCAAAATATTACTTTATGAATTTAATAATTATACATATACTTATTACTTATTTATATTGCAGTTTCTAACGCTTCTTCTTGTTCTTATTCTTCTTATTCTTCTTTGAAGAAGCATTGGCATTGGACGAGGTATCATTCTTATTCACTATTGGCGTGTATTCCTCTACCTTAGTGTTAACAATTAAGGAACCTAAACCGATAGTATCGATAATCTTATTCTTGTTCTTCTTCGATTTAACTTTCTTTACACCAGTAGACTTCTTTCTAGCTAATCTTTCAATCTTGCCTGGTACTACAGAGACACCTCTTGGACCAAATGCATTCAATAATCTAGAAACATCTTTACTCTTGTTTGTAACGAATTTATAGTTTGTGTCTAAATGACTATTATGTGTCTTGAAGGACACCTTCGTATCCTTTGTCTTTTCTGGAAATTTATACGTTATAGATAAGGTTGTTTCTGAAGGATTAACTTCAAACAGGTTCACACTGTTGGAAATATATGTATCTATAGCTTTTACAGACATGGTTTAAATGGCTCTAAGGTACTAAAATCACTTGATTTATTAAAAATCACCATTTATATTGAATATTTATTATGACCAACATCTTTATTTTCTAGGATTTTACAATATTTTTTAAATTATTTCAAAGTAACTATAATAGGGTTACAAAGTAGCCAAAAGTAGGGCTTGGAATACAATGCAAAGAATATAACAATGGCTCTTGATACTAATGATAGGCACTAATTACTCCCCAGTATTACATTATCAAGAATGTTTATCTCTGTTTACTTCACTTGTTATATAAACTTTACTCTTTTATTTAAATGTAGTTTATTTATATCTTTTGGAAGTACATTTGGGTGCCAAAGTCTTACAATAAGAAATATCCGCGGAACTTTTTATTTAGCACTATGGATACACTAAGACAGCTCGAAGTAAAACAGAGAGATCAACGTGGGAATAAGGTATACACGTATCATACTGTAAAGCTCAAACTATTTTGTACGCCCAGTAATCTATCACAGGACTAAGACTGCGGAAGGAACCAGAGTTTATTGTTTTCTAACCAGCTTTGAAATAAAGGCTTAGTGTGTAAATTATACTGCATCGAACGAAGCAAGATTGCGTCAGGTAATTTCCATATTTGAAATTATAAGTGGCTGATATATTATACAGTTTGATCTGCCTTTGTATACATCTTTCTAAAAGGGGGATATAACCTATTAAATATCGGACCACTCTAGAAGATCAGATTCGATATCGTTAGTTCTGTGTCCTTGTTAATTGACACATACCTAAAATATGTTTAAGCTACGGAGTGTTAGTACTAAGGGCGCATCAAGTCTGATGACTGACTCCAGTAGCAAGAGTAAAGAGTATAATATTTCTGATGAACAAAAGTTCGAAGAGAGTATGAAATCTCGTAAACAAAAGACAGATGACATGGAAACTTCAACTACCTTTGAAGAAAGTGGTCAGGATGTAGAATATTCAGCTGATATAAAGCCTTTGAAGTTCAAGATGAATCGATTGCCCGAATTAGACCAAAAGATTACATCGCCAAAAGATTATTTGCACTCGATGGAACAAATTAGAGAGCAAATTAATAAAATCTCTAACATTGACAAAACTAATGGCCCTAATACTTTAAATGGCAAATGGAATTTTAGTTTCATTGATAGAGAGCAATTTGAAGAATATCTAAAAGAACCAAGTTATATTAGGTGTCTCCCTAGGAGGACTCATTTCGGTTTGTTTAAGAGGTTATTCCTAGCACAAGAATTGAAAGAATTAACTCCTATTACCACAGACTCGAATATAATGTCTTCAGATCTTAATAACAATAATAATACTAATAATAGCAATATTGGGAAAACAAGAAATAGAGGCCGTAGTATCGTATCCTCTGGTAACCTTAATGGTGATCTAACACATAAAGCTATTTGGACGATTCAATTCAGTTTAGATGGTCGATATATGGCTACAGGTAGTAAAGATGGTTCTGTTAAGATATGGAAAGTAATCAGCTCTCCAGTTGAAAGATGGGAATTGGATAATCTAGATGAATCGAACAAAGCTACAGAAGCCAGAGTTATGTTAAGAAAGAAACAAGTTGCGGCATCATCCACATTTGATACATTAGACAACAGTAAGATTGATCCAACTTTGTTTGCAGATTTAGAGAAAAATGATGATACAGATATTTCAAACCTATATGCCCCTGTTTTCCATCCATTACCATTCAGATCTTTTAGTGAGCATACTTTTGATGTGCTCGATTTAGATTGGTCTAAAAATAACTTTCTTTTAACCGCGTCGATGGACAAAACCGTTAAGTTATGGCATGTTAATAGGAAAGAGTCATTAAGAACATTCCAGCATGCAGATTTTGTAACTGGTGTGAAGTTTCATCCAACCGATGATAGATTTTTCATTACTGGTTGTTTAGACCATAAATGTAGACTTTGGTCGATTATTGATAACGAAGTCGGGTATGATTATGATTGTCAAGACCTCATTACATCTATTACAGTTTCAAAAAATGATGGTAAATATACTGTTGTAGGTACATTTAATGGGTTCGTTCATATTTTACTAACTAAAGGTTTAAGTTTAGTTTCCAAGTTCCATGTTAGAGATAAAGCAATTTATATGAATGGTAAAGGACAAAGTGAATATTCGGATAGCAAAATACAGAATGGTCCAAGAGTAACTGGTCTACAGATTTATCAACTAAACCCTGCAGATTCTGTAAAACTATTAATCACTACAAATGACTCCAGAATTAGAATATTTGATATGGAAAAAAGAAAATTAGTAGAATTCTTAAAGGGGTTCCATAGTGGTTCTTCTCAACATAAAGCACAGTTTACATTTTGGGAAAACCAACCAACAGTTATTTGTAGTAGTGATGATCATTGGCTATATGGTTGGAAGTTGAGGACCGGTGACGATGATGGAGATCCTAATGAACCTGAAAAAGGCTTAAATATATCTGGTAGTCTTCGTGATTACCTTACAACATCATCTTCGTTATCGATTGGATCCGGTGATTTAAACGAAGACGATATAACAAAAAGTGATAAACATAGGAACTCTGTATCATATTCTTCACCAAAGAAAAATACTAGTCGTCGTTCTAGATTACTTAGTTCTTTAAGAAACTTGGCTCATCCACATCATCATTCTAATGATTCGGCTAAGAAAAATTCAAGATATGTTGCATTCCATGCTCATCATGCACCAGTAACAACGTCAATGGTCGCACCTGTAGAAACATCGAAGGTTTTATCATTGTCCAATGATTTCATCTGTGAGTTGACTTTACAAACTTTAAAAGAAAGTGAAAACATGGATGAAGAAGACGGAAAGCTTAATATAACCAATTTCGGGGCAAGCCCATCTAACGAAGTTAACGCCATTGGTACTATATTAATCTCCACGGATAATCAAGGTGTAATAAGAGTGTTCAGATCTGATATCTCTACTAAGATCAGATCCAAGGTTTTAAACCAATTGCAAACTTACAATAAGATTGTCGAAAATGGTGGTCAATCGTTGGAAGAAAATGGTGAGAATCTGACTTCATATAGTACAATAGATGCTAACAATATTAATAATACAGCATCTACCATGAGATCTGAAAACGAAACACCGAAGAACAGTAGAAGCTATGAACGAGGGAAAACCAATGACATAATTTCGACACCTGACGGCCCTTTATATGTCGCCACTGGTGGAAATGCTTCAAATTGCATCTTTAAAAATTCATCTATGAATAATTCGACTAACAGTATATCATCTCAGAGACCAATTACAAGAACTCATGGTAAGAGTTCTGGTTCCATTGCATCCAACAATGGGTTTTCACTACGTTGTAATGTTTGTAATGGTACCAGCTTCATACCAGTTGGCAAGAACACACTAGGTCAAAGAGATGTTAATTATTCTTGTGCAGATTGCGGGACTACCTTAAACAATTTCAGATAGACCCTAATCAAGAATGAACTTCCACCCCCCAAAGTGACGCATAATACATAATCACTTTAAATATTTTTACCAGCACGGGTAGATGACAAATTTATGATTTACCTCAAGTAGCCATTGAAAACACAACCGGCATATATTACATATACTACATATATTATACAAAACACAATGCATAACGATTAGTTAACCACAAGCGTGACGATACGATGAGACATAAGTGTACTCTTACTCATATATCAACCACAATAGAGCTAAATTTTTGCTTCAACTGGCCATCACCGGTACCGCTTCAGTATAATAATAACGCGTCTTGGGCGATACAGGAAGCAAATTTTGAAAAGAAAGAAGCAATACCGCTATGATGAATCATCGATCCCACAGTTTCTTTTTTGGATTGACATATATTGTCGATCCTCGAAGAGCGACCAAGTTAAGTGAAATATATATATATATATATAGAAGGCAAATATTTTACATATGTTGTCAGTTGTGGCTGTACTTTTAGCTTGTCTTTAATTCTTTTATATTTAAATAGAAACCTAATAATCATAAGACTTTTGCTTAATTTGGCTTACGTAACACAAATAAAGATAAAATATAGATTTCCACGTATAGACTAAAATGTCAGAAGGTAAACCAGAACAAAAGCAAATAGAGAAGACATACGCTCAAAAGATCTCCAAATTCGGTTCTTTCACCGCCGGTGGTCTAGCCGCATGTATTGCTGTTACTTTCACTAACCCTATTGAATTGGTTAAGATTAGAATGCAACTACAAGGTGAAATGTCTGCAGTTTCTCAAAACATCTACAAGAACCCATTCCAAGGTGTTGCCGTTATCTTCAAGAATGAAGGTTTCGTTGCTTGTCAAAAGGGTCTAGCTGCAGCTTATATGTATCAGATCTGTCTAAATGGTTCAAGATTAGGTTTCTACGAACCAATTAGAAATACCTTAAACTCTGCTTTCTACCCAGATTCAGAATCCCATAAAATACAAAACGTTGGTATTAACGTTGCATCTGGTGCTGCCTCCGGTATCATTGGTGCCATTGTTGGTTCTCCATTATTCTTAATTAAAACTAGAATGCAATCATACTCTACAGCTATCGCATTAGGTGATCAAACACATTATACAAGTGTTTGGAATGGTTTCTCCACAATTGTCAAGAATGAAGGTTTCAAGGGATTATTCCGTGGTGTTGACGCCGCTATCCTAAGAACTGGTTTCGGTTCCTCCGTTCAATTACCAATTTACACCACTGTTAAGCATTTCTTGATTAGAAACGACCTTATACGTGATGGTCCAGGTCTACATTTAACCGCAAGTACTGTCTCAGGTCTTGGTGTTGCTGTCGTCATGAATCCATGGGATGTTATTCTAACAAGAATATATAACCAAAAGACAAACAAATATAAGGGTCCATTCGACTGTTTGGTTAAGACTGTTAAGATCGAAGGTATCTCCGCACTATATAAGGGTTTCGAAGCTCAAGTATTCAGAATTGCTCCACATACCATCTTATGTCTAACATTCATGGAACAAACTATGAAATTGGTTTACTCTATTGAAAGTAAGGTCCTAGGTCATTGATACGGATCCGGTTATTCTATCGAACCCTCACAAACTTTTATAAAATATTTATATAGATATATATCTGTGTCTTTAGTAGCACAACAATTTAAGTCATTCTTTTTTCAATATATTCAATTAATATTAATTCTATAAGGATGCATTGATATTTATTTATTTGAGATATTATAAATTACTATAGTTTTTTAATAACCTTCTTTTTTTCTACGATAGCCCTTTCTGTTGTCTTTGCATCATCTATTTTGGTTAGATAACTGTTATAAACTACAACTTCAGCAACTAGCACTAGTATACCAAAAAATAGGCATAATAAAATTCTGTACTGTACTTCTATTCTCATTGAGGTGCCTGTCCAGTACCAGATCGCAAACACAACGGATATGACACTAATTAATATGTTAAATATGGTAGTAACCTGCTCTTTAATTTGAGCATTGATCTGGGCAGGTGACAAATCTAAATCATCACCTTCCTTGACATTGAATAAACTGTTGTTATTATTCTTCTTGTGAACCAAATTTTGATACGCATCTTCCTCTTGTTTCAATTTCAGCATGTTCAATTGAGCTTTGAATTCTTTGCTATAGTTTTGACCAGGCTTACGTTTCTCTTTAAATTTGTATTCTAGTGGTGATAATAATTGTTTCATTGTTGGATAAGCTTCTTTCCTCCAGTATTGGGTATAGAACTGGAGTAACGTACCCATCGGTATACTATCATTCTTGAAATATCTTTCTATCTCTTGTTCTGATATATTACTACTACCTTCCTTTTCTATATTCTCACTGCTCTTCTCTACTGGTAACTTTTTAAGTTGAGATTTGATGCAGTCGTTAAGTTTAATTTCAAACATTATATACGGTATATGATGCAATAATATTTCCAGTTGAAAGTGGTGAAGTATAGGATAATTTGTTAGTATTCTTGGCGTATATCATTTCTGTACATTGTGGATCATCTAAGTCAAATTCTTTTTTTTTTTCACTTTTATTATAATTACCTAACAGCAGCCATGAAATTTATTAAATTAGCATAAATAACAGAAAGCTAAATAAAATGCTAATGATGGTTTGAATAATGTATCATATGTTTTTGGTCTACTACTATACGTACTTAGAAGCTCATCTTGTAGCAAATGGATCATTATAACAATAATTAACCTAATTAGATACTCATAATATGACTTTGTGGTGATTAACAACCCTGCAAGGCACCAATTAGTATCATGAAAACGACAATATTAGTAATAGATTTCATATCAGTTCATTGGATACGTCATTACGAAATATAACTCAAGATAAAGTCATTTTGTTTAAATTATTTTGTTTTATATCCTGTTACGAAACTTTTATTCAACTTCTTACATATTTTATGGAATATTCAGATACATTTTGATCTGCTGAGTACTTCGCAAGATCTGGAACAGAATCGCTCTAATTTCATCTCAATTGGAGTGATTCTAATATTTCAAAACTTATTTTGATCTGGTCCATTATGGAAACCATAAATTTCAAGAAATTACGGGCGTGTGGCGTAGTTGGTAGCGCGCTCCCTTAGCATGGGAGAGGTCTTGGGTTCGATTCCCAACTCG
This sequence comes from Kazachstania psychrophila, assembly GCA_030579255.1. NCBI lineage: Eukaryota > Fungi > Ascomycota > Saccharomycetes > Saccharomycetales > Saccharomycetaceae > Kazachstania > Kazachstania psychrophila. The sequence continues at coordinate 102,517 of JAKTQD010000016.1, read as the reverse complement.
TCCATTTCTTATTTTTTTTTTTAAAAATTTTATGTCCTAACAATTATTTTTTCGTTCTGGAATATTCTCTAGGCGCCCCTCTAATTTATTAGTGAAGAAAACTAAACGTTTATAAAACACTGAAGGGGCGTTATATTTAAAATTAAAGTAATACATATTAGTTTTTAGTTGTCAATATTGTATCAATTGATAGAGTAACATTCACATATACACGAAAATATTAAACAATGTCCGCTGAAGCAAAAGTATTAGTTCCAGAAGTTAGATGGGCACAAAGATCTGACGAAACCGATCCGGAAAAGAGTTACTTATTAGTTACTATAAGTATCACTGATTGTACTGATCCAACTTTAAAGATTGAACCAACTTTCTTTGATTTTTCCGCTAATTCCAAGGGTCACACTGGTAATGAACAAGAAAGTAAATATAAATTACATATTGATTTCTTAAAAGAAATTGTACCAGACGAGACATTACATAAGGTTGCCAATGGTCAACATTATTTCTTAAAGTTCTACAAGAAGGATTTAGGTATTGAATACTGGCCACGTTTAACTAAAGAAAAGGTTAGATATCAATACATTAAGACTGATTTTGACAAATGGGTTGATGAAGATGACCAAGACGGTTTAGACGCTGACAACAACGCCGACATGGACTTCCAAGGCGCTGGTGCTGGTGGTCCAGGTGGCCCAGGTGGTATGGATTTCAGCCAAATGATGGGTGGTGCCGGTGGTGCTGGTGGCCCAGGTGGTATGGATTTCAGCCAAATGATGGGTGGTGCCGGTGGTGCTGGTGGCCCAGGTGGTATGGATTTCAGTAAGATGATGGGCGGTGCCGGTGGTGCTGGTGGCCCAGGTGGTATGGACTTCAGTAAGATGATGGGCGGTGCCGGTGGTGCTGGTGGTATGGATTTAAATGAATTATTAAAGGATCCAAAATTAGCTGGTTTATTAAACAAGGATTCAAAAATCAGCGCTACCGAAGTTGAAGGTGAACAAGAAGGTGACGAAGAAGAAACTAAATAAGCTATAAAATAAGATCTGAATTATATACTATTAAATCTTCATTATAATAATAATGTATCTAATTAATTAAAGCATTTTTGTAAGACGCAATAGACTTGATTATAAATATTTTGTTACTTTAATATTTTGTAGAAAATTTTAGAATATATATATGTTAACGTCATTCGATAATTCTGTAACGATAAAATTGAGATGGAAACCAATAAACAATAGATTATCATGATAAAGATATATTTTTATGTACGGATATTATTTAAAACAGAGATATAGAGTGCGTATTAAATAAGATACTCAAACTAAAATTGTAATGTTGGTAAGATATCTTGAATAAAGTGTGAATTATAAATATCATCAATAGTCCATCTTTGATTATGTCTTGTTAAAGTATTCTTTACGATTACTTTTACATCGTCCAATTGATCATTATCGGCTAATTTAAACCATCTCCATTCGAATCTTGCAATTCTATGGGATACCGGTCTATTTCTTAGTCTTTGGTTAGCATTTGCTGGTGGGTCAAATGGTAGTCGATCTTCTAATAATGCATATAATATTACACCTAGGGCCCATGTATCTGTCAAATGACCATCGTATGGTACACCCATGAGAATTTCTGGAGAAACGTAATCTTCAGAACCACACCTAGCGGTACATAATTCACCAGGTTCAATTTTTCTACAAAGACCAAAATCGCCTAATTGGATTAAATTTTTGGAATAGAAGATTGGTGAATCCTTCATTGCTATTATTTCATCTATTGAGAAATTTAGTAAGATATTCTCCAATTTCAAATCTCTGTGAATAATTAGGTTATCGTGTAAATATTTAACAGCCAGTACTAATTCTGCGAAGAGTCTTTGTATTAACCAAATATCTAAACCACCTTGACAAATGGTTAGTTCTTTCAGAAGATCACCGCTGGGACAGTATGACATAATTAGTTCACATGGTGGCAGTAAATTTTCGCCCATTTGCAATAATTTCATTAGAGGTCTTTTGTTTTCTATAAATATAAGGTTGTTGATACCATAAAGTTTTACGATACAAGGATGATGCAAAGTTCTTAGAACACCTAATTCTCTGGTCAGCGAACTTTCAAGCCTTGATAACGTATCATCCTTATTATTTAGTAAATTATCTGGATATTTAATCTTTTTCACTGCAACTTGATTAAGTTCCGGACGTGATTGGTCTAGTGATTCATAAAGGGTAACATGGCTAAAATTACCAACACCAATTTGTTTGATCTTTTTCCATTCATATGCTTGTTTCGTGGGATCATCTAATAAGTAACCTGTAATTACCAACTCGTCATCGTTATCAGCTTCTTCTAAAGGTTCCTGAATAACATTTGGTCGTGATATTGATAGATTATCTTCCTCGCCTACAGTAGGTAGTGATACAATACGTTGCGATGCTATCGATGGTGGTACTATCAGTTCTGATACTATACGATTATTTGCGACGAAATTTGATCTTAATTGATCCAATTCTCTTGAGTTTCTAATATCGCTTTGAGGTAGTTGACGTCTCTTTTTAATGTTCAGTTGTTGGAATGGCTGTTGCTGTTGTTGAAACGTCGGTGACATTGATGCTAGCATGTTTGGTGACAAAGGTGTGTACGCCATTGGAGTAGGAAGTGTGTTAATGTCTTCGAATGCAGGTATACTTAGTTGCAAGGGTGTAGTAGTTGCATTGGATTTTACTCGACGACTATCAGTAGGTTCTGTATCATTCTGTTGGATGACTGCTGAGTTTTGGAATATATTGGGAGGAAAACCAAACTCTTCTTGAGTGATCCTTGGAGTTTTTGGATCTACGTCTGGGGTAGAAGATTGATTGTTGTCCATGTGCCTGAATTGAGATACCAAAAAAAAGGGGTGTAGAAGTGCTATTAATTTTAATGTTGATTGTAGTTATTTAATGTATGCTGCAGTTGGCCATGTTATGTGCTCTTTTGAGTATGGGGTTTGTGATTAGTTGCTATATATTGATTTACACGATGGATATTATTATATTTTTTACAAAATTCTAAGAAATGTATTTTTTAAATTTTTACTATGCGAGTGAATTGGAACGATTGCCCAGCCTTTCATATAAAAAAACTGTTATATACTAAATATAGTTACATATAAGTAAATACTTATTTTTTGGCTTTCTTGTTAGATAATTGTGCCATAATATCTTTACTATCAGCTTTTCTTTTCGTGGTGGTTGCTTTCTTTTGCTTTGTATCGAATTTAACCATTTGTTCTTTCCTACTCTTTTCACCTAAGTTCTGTGCGGATACTAGTTTCTTTAAATATTCTTTTTCATCAATGTCTTCAGTTTCTAGCCATTCCAATAGTTTCACTTCTTCGCCGTATCCATCGTCATTATCTTGTGGTGTTTCCAATACGATTGGGATGTTTTGTAAGAAATCGAATTTACTTAGTTCTCTAAAGAAACTTAATGATAAATAACCTTGTCCTAATTTTTCGTGTAGATCTCTGTTTGCGCCTAATGGTGCCTTTGAGTCATTTAGATGCATAGCTTTTAAATACTTCAATCCAATGATCTGATCGAATTGTTTCCAGAACTTATCAAATGATTCATAAGTACCTATATCGTAACCTGCAGCGAAAGTATGACAAGTATCTACACAGACACCAATTCTTGATTTATCATCAATTAAATCGATAACAGTATGGAGATCTTCTAAGTTTGATCCTACCAAGTTACCAGTACCTGCCATATTTTCCAATAGCACAGTCACGAATTCTGTTTCCTTGATAGCTTTATTTAAGTAAGAAGCTAGTTGAACTAGTTGTTTCTGATGGTCACCTTTTAAAGAGGAACCTGGATGTAGATTGTATAAACCGATCCCTAGAGATTCGCATCTTTTCAAGTCATCAATGAAGGAATCATAACTCTTTTCAGCCTTTTCAGCATCTGGGTTAGCTAAATTGATGAAATATTGACCGTGAGGTAGGATATCCTTAAGCGGGTCATAGTTGAATTCCTTAACATATTTCTTGAACTTTTCTATTTCTTCTGGGGTGTATTGTGGAGAGACCCATTTTCTTGGTGATTTAAGGAATAAAGCGAATGAGTTACAACCTGCTTTGTTTGCACTGATAACACTGTTTGAGACACCACCGGCGGCGGACATGTGGGCCCCAAACTTGTATTTTGATGCTGTCGATCTAATGAACTTTGACATTGTGTGTGTTTCGTATAATATATGTGTCTGAGTGAGAGTTATGAAATGATATCTATATATGAGTATATTAAATTTAATTTAATTTAATTTAATTTTTCACCTATTTTGTTTTGTCGAAGAAGAGAAGAGAAAAGAATGCGAGCAATATAAAAGCGGCGCTATTCATTAAGTTGTTTATTCAAGTAATCAGTGAATAACGGCATGATTCTGTCTGTATCAAGGTTTCTCAACTTGTACAGCATAACAAATTGTCTTTTCAGTCTTTGCAACTTAGGCAGTGTTACAGTAGAGAGCGGTAAATCTATATATAAACAACCTGGGTCGTCAATCTCTATCCCATTAATAAGAATCCTCTCACCAAGAGCTGAGGCCCCAATCGAGTCCCTAGACTTGATAATATCCATAATAATCTTAATCACGGTGGATGTCTCAGTATCCAGTACATGTACAAAGTTTGATTTTGTAGCTGGTTTCAAGATATTACCAGTATTAGGTTTTTCAACCATAGCGGTGTTTCCACCCATTGCGTTTGATGGCGGCAATTGAAACATTATAGAAGAAATCTCATTAATACAAGATTCAATTGAATCTGTAGGAGTGAAAACAGGGAACAGTGGGGAATCCCACCTGTTCTGTGGATTTGGTTCCTCATAACGTTGTACTAATTCATCTAACAGAGTCTCATCCCAAGGATTCTCACTAGCGTTGTTCCATTGCTTAATGGTCTCAACTGGACATAATGTCTGAATCAAGGCAAAACTCGTAGACAAATTTTTAACCTCACAGTGCAATTGGTACCTAAAACCCTTGATATAATTCAATGAGTCTACAATGACAATCTTATTTTTAGATAGATCTCTTCTAACCGCTGAAGTAATCCTCGACCGTAATTTCCGTTCGTCTTGTGAATTACTATAATCAGAATGTTCTATCCCAAGAGAGTCATCGGTATGGACTACAATCGAGTACCGAGACGAAAACGTGGGGTTAGCGTCAATCTGTTTTTGTAAATGCGAAACTAATTGATCACATAAGGAAGATTTGCCACTGGATGGATAACCGGAGAACAATAGTAAAGGCATTTTATCGATCTCTCACTGAATTCAATAATAAGCTTTTTCTTTATTACCTATGGGTCATTTATTTATTTATTTCTTTATTTATTACTAAATACGAAAAGAAAATTTTCATTTCAAATAATCAAAATGTTTTGGCGTTAATAAAAAAAAAAAAATGAATTATTTCCTCTAGGTTTCTAAGAGAACGGTACTACGGCCACGGATGAATGCGTTGGTGTGACTTGTGCGAGTTGCGGGAAAACACCGAAAAATAGGAGAACTATAGTACGGCTGACGCCAATTGCACACGGTGGTATCGGACACTACTGTGATGCCACAACTCCATCGGCTGGTCTCTCGCACAAAGCTGACAAACAAAACGAAAATTGCAAAAAAACACGCAACTCTTTATTTTCAGGTTTCGGAGAATGCAGTACAAGATGTAAAGTGGAGGGGGGGGTGGGTGGAAAAAGTAATAGGGAGGGGTTGTGCGAAATCTCGGTGGTCCTAGGAATTTCCAAACATCGGTTTGTGCAGGGGATTGTGTTTACCCCCACAGGCGAGAACGGACATTCTGCAGGTTGCAATCTATATTTATTGTGTGTAGAATCTAAATTATAATGATACCTGGTAGTAAGTATAACGGTTCCTACAAGTTGTAACGTAGCACATTTCGGTGTTAATTGAGAGAAAGAAAAAATAATTTGATTTACTTTTGTTTGTACTGAAAATAAGATATTTAATTGCGACAGATTCTGTTCCTCGAAACTATGTATATATATATATATATATTACCTTGTGTGTGTGTGTGTTCTTTAAAACACTCTTTTTATAATCATAACTCATACAAATAAACACACATTTTTTTTGGGCAATCCTCTTTTTGCATAGATTAGAAAACAGTAAACGATCTACAATTATCCCACATCTAACACCTGTCCCCACACGTTCTATATTAACATTCAATTTTTTTCTTTTCACCTTTAATAAACGAAAATATATTTCTTTCTCTATAAGAAAAAAAAATAACCCACATCACATTTACAACCGCTGCATAATTATTTTTCTTTCTGTACTCCGCTTCAGTGTCCCTAAAGAAAATTTAAATAACAAAGAATAGTCAGAGTAATTTTTTTTTTCAATCCACAGAAAGTACCGCACTAATCAAATTATATTTATTATAATTTTCCTGCAGAAAGTAAGATTGAACTGAACTTAAACTCCCTTCTTAGACGAAAGTAACAACAACAATCGAGAATACTAAGTCCATCACATTCTTGGGCCCCTTATCTGTTATATTAGATTTTATTATATTTATAACACCAATAACAACCATATGCAATTTTGAATAAGAAAGCATAACATATTCACATTCCCCATATATTAATATTCAATTTTGAAAATAACACTGCATAATAACAACAAAAACAATGCCTTCTACTATAACATCAACTGATTTGAAGCAACAGCAGTTTAATAACCAAAAACTGCATTTCACACCATTAATCCCAAAGAGTAACAATGTCTCGAAGAAGGCAACTAGTAACAATCATCATGATCATAACCTAGTTATTAAAACTTCAAAACGTTGGATACTTCCTCCAAGACCAAGACCAGGTAGAAAAACTTCTACTTGCAACTCACTAATTTCATGTAGCAATGCATCACCAATATCACCAACTAGTCATAACGACAACAATTTGCATTTTACCAATAATAAAAACGTCACTAAAAAGGATTCTATTGTACAATCTACTGCATCATCCAAAAATAAAGAACTAAATTATTTGGCTTTCTTGAAATTCGAAGAAAATGAAAACAACACCGATGATATTAATAATAGTATTAAAACTATTAATAAGAGATCTATCTCAAATGAAAGCTCACAGACTTTAACTACAGATTCAATTCCAACTTCAAGAGTTATCACTAAAAATTTACCTCTTTTGATGATTTCTCACTCTAAAGAAATCACCCCTTCTACAACAAGAACAAATTCAATTTCTCCTTTAGACTTCACTAAACCAAAACACCCTGCATCTAAATTATTCGATGCTCCTTTCTCACCATTGGATCTATCTCCATCATCAACTATTGTCTCTACTCCAAGTAGTAACAATGCTAACATAAATAGAAGATTCTCAGCACCAGTTAAATCTAGTGCTTTAGTATCTTCAACTGATAACAATTATGAAAAAATTTATAACATGGATTTCATGAATGTTAAAGACGCTGACATGAATTTCGATTTATTCTCAACTAATGACAATAATAACCAAAATAAAATTATTAACGAAAATAATAAAGATGACGCTAACCTAAATCTAGATAACGAAGATGAACTATATAACAACATATGGGAATTCTTACCACGTTACACTAACAAAAATAAAAATCAAGAAAAGAAAGATGTTTGTAGCGATATCAAAGACAATGAATCCACACATAATTACTTCTACATGGCTCCATCCTTAGAAGAATTAATGGAAGAACAAGACAACTTCCTAAACTTATTCGATGAATCGGTAAACAACGGTAGCAAGATGTCTACTACTCCAGACTCTTCTGACACAGTAATGAACGAATTTAATGATTTCACTTCAACTAATAATAAGAATTTTATCACTACTAATGAATTTGATGACGATGATTTCGATATTTTAAAGGTTTGAATCAAAAAAAAAATTAATAATACTCTATTTATTTATAACTATATTCACACCTCACCCACCCATATTTATTTATTTTATTTTATATTCGTAAATTATTTATATTCCAAAATTAATATTTCTCCCTTATTATTTTTTTTGTTCCTTATTTATTGTCTAAAGAAGAAAATTATTAGAATTAAACGCGTTAGAAATTCAAAACTTGAAATATATCGATGACCTCTATAGAATAGAAATAAGCACTCAATAACTGAAAGAGGACACCTCAGATGTCACATATACATGACTCTGTAACCAGCCTACGTAAGGAACTGAAGGAATGGGAACATACTTTCATAAGTGATAATAATAGATCACCTACAAAACAAGATATCAAATCTAATCCATCTATACGTTATAAATACAAGCAGTACTCACAGCTCAAGAAATCACAAGTACAGAAAAACCAAATACAACTAACACCAAGACATGACCATCATACAAGCATACGAGACCCTAGAACTGCATCGGCCAAGAAACACACTTCTCAAGAACCAATGATTGTTGAAATCGGCCCAACGCCGCAAATCTTTGGTACATCCATAAGTATATTCGAATTGAACTTATCACCTATAAAGAGGAAACTATTAATACCCATGGATGATGATTTAACTGTATCTGATGATGATATAGAAAAACAGTTTGCTGAAACTGCGTCAGAGACCGATGATACAGAATCTCCAGTTGAATCAGAACCAGAAACCATCGATTCACCATTTATCGAATTAGCATCAGAACCACCATTACAAAAACCGTTACTTCAAGTACCACAGTCTCGATTCTCTATCGATAAAAGGTATGGGCCAAATTCTCCCCTGAAGTTACCAAGTGATTTAAAACTAAGCTTCAAACCACAAACGCCAGCAAAGAAAATCATATTCGATGAATATGATGAAACATTTGCAACCCCACCAATATGGAAACGAAGTATCACGAAATCTTTGAGGGATTTAGAAGACGAGTATTTGGAAATATCAAGAACATTCGTACCATTAGAAGGTAGTAGCAATAAAAGTGGTACTGTCTCCGATGGTGATAACACAGAAGAAGCCTTCAAAAAGGGTAAAAGACGTAAAAATCGTATCAAGAGGTTGCATGATCCTAATGAGGAACAAGGTCAAACCCCGAAGATTAATTTACATAAGCAATTGAACCACTTGAAAAAGAAACAACTAAAGACCTACATGAATGAATTAGAAATGGATCCATCTGAGAATGGTATGGAAGAGGTAAGCGACTCAGACACGGAGGAGAAAAATAAAGATCATGACATTGTGAAGGCCAAGAAACCAGCAAGAAAGAAGAAATATAACCTTGTTAGCAACAATTTCAGACGTTTAAAACTGCCTAGTAAGAAGCGTACAAACGCCAGTAAGAGATTTTTTTCGAGAAGACATTAATATATTTTAAAAAACATCCAATACAATGACCAAGCATTGAGAGGGGTACATCTCATTACATAATTCTGTAAACATAATAAACATTCCATATATTTTCAAAAATTCCGTTCGTTGACGCAGTATAAATGTTTTTGCATTTATGCATAATTGTATCTCTCTAAGAATGTCATATTTAACAAATTCTTTAGGTGCATATTTCCCCCGAATGAAAACTCATCTGATTTTATGTGAAAGATTAAAGATGTGGGAGATACATTTATTAATGTCATTGACACAACTTGTTTCTGGTTCAACTGCCAAGAGATTAGCAATATTCGATTTTATTCAATGTGCCAAAACCGGCTCGGCTCGACTCGGATATCGGAAAATCTCTATTAGAATATTATTTTACTGCTACAGCTACAGCATTTAATATAATGAACAGGACTGGTAAGGACGTTCTAATCGCTGATACTTATCTCAATGAAACATTCTACAAAGATGGTTGCAAGACTGGTTTATTCATCATTGAAGCTATGCATCCATTCAATGTCTACATTTCCAAGAGCTAAAATGTGAGGTTTGTTTCTGAAACTGGTAAGTATGGTTACAATGCTCACTCTTTTGGTGCTGATTTCAAAAAGGATCTCCAAACTATCAAAAAAGAAGTATCCTATATATACCTTAAATCAAGCTTCAAAGTTTACGATTCGTTCAAACAACATACATTTATATCGCTTTTATCCTCTAGGATTGAATGTCAAAGTCTTTCAAAAGCCTGACACGCGAGTGATGACTATAATTTATTTTGCTCATCTTGCAGCTATTTACGTTGCCGTGATCGCTAAAAAGTTTGACTAACTGTCATGACAGCACCACAAACAAACTTCTGTTGCTGTATATCTGTGTATGAACCCCATTAGCGAACATCTAGGATTTTGTTTGGTGCAGTACAACTGCATTAGCCAGACTAATGTAAATATAGACACATACCTAATTGCTCGTTTGTTCACCGCTTCGAATGTTTCTTAGCCTTATACCGCCTGTTTCGCTTTTCCGATGACGAAAAAATTTCTGAACTAAGCTTGATGATGTTGACGTTCTCATTAGATAAGGGCGCAACAAATATAAATCTTGATGACCAGTAATGGTTGCATATAAGACACATCTTTCTCCAATTTTTTGTAAAACAATAAACGTTGAAGTATATAAAGTAACTGGTAGATATTCAAGGAATATTATTTTGTAAATTGACAGATCCATATCATATAGAGATAACTCAACACAAATATGCAGAATACGCTACGAAGTGGGGGAATTCTATTGAATTTAACGAAAACTAATACAAGAAGATATTTGAACAAAAGTTCATTTTCATTGTTGAATCAGATTGAGTTGGCTCCACCAGATAAAATTCTAGGGTTAACGGATATATATAATAAAGATAAGAACCCTGATAAAGTTAATCTTACAGTTGGGATTTACAAAGATAATTCCGGTAAAGTTACTACATTCCCATCTATCGCAAGAGCACAAAAGATCATCGATGTACACGAAGAGTTAAACACTAACTTATCATACCTACCTATTAAAGGTTGTAAGGACTATTCTGAAAATGTATTGAACTTCTTATACGATGAATCATGTGCTCAACCAGATGGTCAGAATTTTGGTTTACCATTACTACAGAACGATAAAATATCATTTGTACAGACTTTAAGTGGTACTGGTGCATTAGCTATCTCGGCTAAATTTCTATCTTCATTCATATCAAAGAAGGTTTGGATACCGAATTACTCATGGCCTAATCATTCAAATATTTTTAACAGAAACGGTTTCAAAGATATAAATTACTATTCATATTATAATTTAAAGGAAGGAAAGCTAACTATTGACAAATGGATTGATGAGCTAAAGGAAAAAGTCACATTAGATCAAAAGACTTCAAAGGATCCCCATTGTATCATATTGCATGCTTGTTGCCATAATCCAACAGGGTTGGATCCATCCAGAGAGGAATGGCAAAGAGTAATAGACGTTATACACGAGTTGAACATGATTCCAATTATAGATATGGCTTATCAAGGTCTTGAATCAGGTAATTTAATTAATGATGCGTATCTATTGAGAATGTGTCTTGACCCAAAGAAGAATTGGTCAAATGGTTTATTTTTATGTCAATCATTTGCTAAGAATATGGGTCTATATGGCGAAAGAATCGGTTCCTTAAGTATAGTGGCTCCAAAAAATGTAAGTCCAACAGTTAAAGAAGCTGTCGATTCTCAATTGAAAAGAATCATTAGATCTATGTACTCTTCCCCACCAGGTTATGGTTCTCGTGTTGCCAATTTGGTATTGTCAGATTCAGATCTAAAGAAACAATGGTTCAAAGATGTCCTCGATATGGGTAACCGTTTAAAGTTGATCAGAAATCAACTAGCAAACAATTTATCTTGGGAACAGGTAAACAGCGAACAACAGCACGGTATGTTTTATTTCACTAGATTTGATTCTAAACAAGTACACGAATTACGAGATAAATATTCCATCTATCTAACCGATGACGGGAGACTTTCATTAAGTGGTCTAAACGACTCCAATATAGACTACGCATCAGATGCATTTAGAAAAATTACGACTCAGGTATAATCTATAGACATTCATTTTCAATTCATTGAGTATTCATAAAGTCATTATTTTCAATACTTGTCCATAAATATATAAATATACAGTTATATATATACAATATTAATATTGATTTATTCATCCATCTCTAAATCCAAATATCTTCTTTAATGTGTTGCTAAAACTAGAATGTCTACTATGCTTCTTTTGAAATGTCTTATTCTCAATCTGGTTGATATTGTTTGCCGTAGTCTGGAGAGATAATTTTCTATTTAGTGACTTGGAACGAACTGCACTGTTAAATACAGCCAATTTATCTTGGTCATTACCTCTACGTGTATCTAAATCAACTGATTGAGAAATTTTATGTCTTCTGACTCCTCTGTCATATCTAAGTCTAGTTTTGCCAACAACCAGACTTCTTTCAGTTGTTGTAATTGTAGTATCGTGACAGTTATCAATCGTATCGCTTATATTATTCAAATTAATAACTTTTGGCTTTGATGCTTTAGGTGCTGGATGATAAGAGTAAATCGAAGATGTCTCACTAATAAAACTATCATCTTTATTTTGCCTTTTAGAACTATCTTGCCATGTGGCCATTGGTTTTTGTAATAACGAATCTCTTCCCAGTTGGGATTCAGCAGATGTCTCTGAGGATGGAAATTTTCTCCTAGAATATATACTACTAACGGAGTATGAACTGGTATCGTTAAATCCAAGCTCAGCAGGTGATCCTGCCGTTGAACTTATGTCAGGGGTGCTATGTTCATCAGCTGTCATTAAGTATGGATGACTAGCTTTCAAATATTTTGCCATAGAATTCTTCCTTGTTTCATTCTCAGACTGAGTTGAGTTGTCGTTTTTAGTATCATCGGCTGCACCTAAATCTAAACTTGGTACAAGACTAATCTGTGAATCATGAATATTAAATGAAGAAGAAGAATGTATTTGACTTTCATTAACCGTCTCGTGTTGGTTATGTGCAGGAAAATTGAATACAGGTGGACAATGGATATCATCTTCATATTCTTGGTTATTGTCCTCCGTTCCTGAGATCAACAATTCATTTAATTTACCATCGATTAGCTTCAAATCTGCATTTGACGTCTCAGAAGGATCGTCTTTTTTGTATGGCCTGTAGACCGTACTTATTTTTCTGTTATTTTGTTCAATTATTGGATCGATACTAGACACAATAGAATCATCTTCAATATCTTCATAATTAACTGGGATCAAATAACTATCTTCTAAAAATTCATTGATAACTTCTAGTGGCTCTTCTTCTCCACTATCATTCATTTCCATTACAGTAGAAAGATCACCCATATTCTCCTTTTCATGTAATTCAGCCCTCCTTAAACTTGACTCGGCCTTTCTGATACTAATTAATTGCTCTTGTAAAGCATGTGCTTCCTTTTGAGATTTCTTTATATCATTTCTTAATGTCATCACTTCATCGTTAACGTTGCCATTATTATGCTTCTTTTTTAAACCACTGGATTCATTTAACTTTGGTTTATAATCCACATTCTTTATTGTTTCGGTAACAATATGCCTGGATCCTGGACCCTTTCTTGTATTGCGCAATGTATCTGAATCTATATTTGCAACTGTATTCTGGAAGTTAATGTGTACGTTGCTATGATCTCTGGGACCGTAGGATCCCGTTGAATTGAATCTTAAATGTCCTTTGGGTATATTGTCTTCAATTTGGACGCTGCTCGACCTCCTCAAGGCTCCGTGTCTCTTCAAAGGACCCGAGACAGATCTTCTTCTTGAGGTACCTCTTTTCCTATCTACGAGACGAGTTTCTTCCACTGGTATTTGAACAACTTGTATACCATGTGGTCCTGGTACATAAATTTCTTTTCTTACAATCCTACTTTGTGCTTCCATGCTAATACTATTGTCATCAGAAGTATCTTCTGAACCACCATCAAATTTTTGGAAGGTTAATTCAGTATCGGTGATATAATTATGTTCCCAACTTTCATGTGATACTAATGAGCCACCCGATAGTATTATCTCTGTTTCTGAGTTCCTTCTAGGTAACCGAGACATACGTCTCTTACTGCCTATTGATTCACTGATTATATTTCCAGTTCGAAGCATACTATTATGTCTTGGCATTGGGTTTATATCGTTTGTTAAAGATTCTGTTCTCGACAGACTTCCTGTCGCTGATGCAGCAGCTGTAGCAGCAGCTAAAGCATCTGTGCTAAATGTTTGTTTCTGTTTATACATTCTACTCATGCTTGTATATTCCTAATTCCTCATCTCAAATATCTCTCTGTAACTATACTGAAAAGAATGGATTGAAGAGATATTCAAGAAATTTAACATCTTTAAATTATTTAACTAATCAAGTGTTTATTGATCGTATGACATAAATTTAGCCTTCCATGGAAATATGAAAATAAATTTCGCACAATTGGGCTTTGACAATTGTTATCGACAATATGCAAGGAGGACATGTATCCCCTGTTTGTGTGAAATTCGTAAATTCGGCTATTAGGTTCATCGCCTAACTAATCGGGGATATTTTTCTCGATTATTTCATCTAGCTTTTGTCTAGCAGTTTCAGGCAATTCTCGAGAAATCAGATCGGCAATATATAGTGAAGGCAACACGGTTGCTATATAATTTTGTTTAATATTATTATACTTGTTGTTATTATTGTTACTATATTTATGTTTATATAAAGTAATAAGAATAATCTTGTAATATACAAATAAGAAGATTATTCAACTGTAACTGATTTAGCTAAGTTTCTTGGGAAATCAACATCGATGTTTTTATTGACAGCTAACCAATAGGACATTAATTGTAGAGGAATGATATTTACTAAACCTTGTAAACAGTCAACAGTTTGTGGGACTTCTAGAAGATCCAAGTTTGTTTCTTCGGCCTTTTCAGTCCAAACGTCATCATTTTCGTTACAGATAATAATTGGGTGACCCTTTCTGGCAGTAACTTGTTCAATTGAAGAGACAACCTTTGGGAATAAAGAATCTCTGGTACCAAATGCAATGATTGGAAGGTTTTCGTCAACTAAAGCTAAAACACCGTGTTTCAGTTCACCAGCTAGAACACCTTCAGAATGCATGTATGAAATTTCTTTAATCTTTAAAGCACCTTCTAAAGCACTAGCAAATTGATAACCTCTACCTAAAATTAATAAAGATTTTTGGTCCGCAAGTTGGTTTTTGCATAAATCTTTAATCTTTGGTTCTAGTTTTAGAACTTGTTTAATTTGACTGGGAATTAATTTTAGACCTTGAACGATAGCCTTTCTTCTTTCTAACTTAGAAACTCTGTCATCAGATAAGGATAGTGCAAACATAACTAATGCAATATATTGAGATGTGTAGGCCTTGGTAGAAGCAACACCGATTTCTGGACCAGCATTGATGTGAACACCACAGTGTGTAGCTCTTGAAATGGAAGAACCAACCGTGTTGACAATACCAACGGTTAAGGCACCTCTTTCTAAAGAGTAATTTAATGCTAGCATGGTGTCAGCAGTTTCACCACTTTGAGATACAAAGACACAGATATCGTCTCTGAATACTGGACTTCTTCTATCTAAGAAATCAGAAGCTAATTCGACACTAACTGGAATTTCTGATAATTCTTCAAAAATAGCTCTAGTAGCTAAACAGGAATGGTAAGAGGTACCACAAGCAATCATAATAATTCTACGGGCTCTTCTAATAGCTGGTAACCACGCCTTTAAACCACCTAAAGTAATATTATTATTTTCAAAGTCGATTCTACCTCTCATAGTGTTAAAAGTTGATTCAGGTTGTTCGTAAATTTCCTTTTGCATGAAATGCTTGTATGGACCCTTCATAATTTGGGCTAATTCCATTTCTAAGGTCTGAATAGATCTAGTCATGGAGGCACCGACTTCTCTTCTTGATCTGTGTATGTGTAATTCACCATCGTAAATATGAGCAATATCGTCATCTTCTAAGAATAAAACCTTCTTGGTATGTTTGACAACAGCAGAAGCATCAGAAGATAAGAAAAATTCAACTGCAGTTGGAGAACCATCTTCAGATAAGAAAGCTCTTGATTGAGAATGTCTTAAGTTAAATTCATTGGCGGCGATTGGTAATAAGTTAGATTCATCAGCTTGGGATGAGAGACCGTTAGTGAAGGCATCGACACTCTTTCTGTTGGTAGTAACAGTAATGTTTTCATTATCGGCGATAGCTTTACCGTTAGCAGAAATTAATGGGGTATCTGGCTTACCTAAGTTGGTGTCATCTGGAAATTCAACATCGACGAAATCGACCTTTAGTTTTTTTTCTGATTTAACACCGATTAATAAAGGAGAACCCTTTCTTGTGGCGATAACTTCATTTGGATAGTGAGAGGATCTACATAGTAAACCGTAAGAACCTTCTAATTCTAATAGAACTAACTTCGTTAATTCATGGAAATCTAATTCATGACCATTTTGGTAGTTGATATCGTAAAGATGCTTAAATAATTTAGCAATACATTCAGTATCAGTTTCACTTTCAAATTGATAACCTTTATTTATTAATAAAGTCTTTAATTCTCTGAAGTTAGTGATAATACCGTTATGGACAATGACGAATTCGTTGTTGGGATCAGAACTTTGAGGGTGACAATTAATTTTTTTTGGTTGACCATGAGTAGCCCATCTAGTGTGAGCAATAGCACTGTGACTGACAAATGTAACGTCTCTATTTGGGTTTACTCTAGCGATTTCTTCCTTTAAAGAGCTAACCTTACCGATTTGCTTGATGATTAAAGTGGAGTCTAGTTCATCACCATCGATGGCAATACCAGTGGAGTCGTAACCTCTATATTCTAGACGTTCTAGACCTTCCACTATGGTATCAATAATTTCACCTCTGGATTTTTCGACTAAATAGTTACAATAACCGAAAATACCACACATTTTGTTTTAGTTTCTATAATTTTTTGGTATATATATTTATAAATAACTTTCCTCGACAGTCTGTTCTTGTTTAACAATAAACTTGGATGTTAATCTATAAGCAGAATAAAGTTTATGAATCTATAGATATAATAATACTTGGATTATTTTTTGTATATAATAAAGTGTAAATATGAAATAAGCAAGTTTAAGTATACATTTGAAAGGGCTGTTATAAACTGAAAAGTGTTCTTTACTTTATCTTAATTTACTTGTGTCTCTATGAAAACAAAACTGATTCGAATTCCCTAAAGGGGAATAATAGTAACAAATTAATATTTTAGCTATTTTTGAATATT
Organism: Kazachstania psychrophila; assembly: GCA_030579255.1. Classification (NCBI taxonomy): domain Eukaryota; kingdom Fungi; phylum Ascomycota; class Saccharomycetes; order Saccharomycetales; family Saccharomycetaceae; genus Kazachstania; species Kazachstania psychrophila. The sequence continues at coordinate 85,240 of JAKTQD010000016.1, read as the reverse complement.
CCGTCTAGTGTGATAATCTATTTTAAGTTCGGATAAACTATTATTGTAATAGAACAGAGGCTTATAATAGAATAAAAGATGTATGTAATTTATATTCTAGGTACTTTACCTATGTAGATAGTCATAATTAGTTATATATTTGGAAAATATGTTGAGGTAAATTTAGTAAACTTAAATATGTCTTGTTATTTTAAATTTTTTTATTCTGCCTTAAAATTTAGATCTGATTACAAGTCACCGAAGTTATCGTAAACACCTCTCCAGTTGTTGTAGAACCCATTGAAGAACTTGATACCTAAGCCTACATCTTGGGAACCAGTAGCAGCTCTGATACTGTGCATGGATAATTGGGCAATACCTAAATCAATGGTACGGGCACCAGTCAAACTTAAAGTTGGGCCAATAGTACCACCAGATCTTGAGTTGTTCTTGATCTGGAAGTATTGTAGCTTATCATCGTTCTTTCTTGCTAGTTGTTCGACAAATGCTAAACCAACTTCATCGGTAGCCATGTGAGCGTTTGGATCTAATGAGACAGTGACACCTACGTTTGGCTTTGGTGAATGACCCTTCATGTAGACTCCATCGAAGTTTGGATTGTACATGTGGTTCACATCAGCAGAGATGATAATGGAGTTAGCGTATAGAGTGTGTAAGTCGTTGCTGTTGGCACCGGTGTGAGCGTGAGAAACACGTTCGATGACAGCTTCTAATAAACCACCCTTAGCACCTTGTCTAGTTAAAGAACCGACTTCTTCGTTATCGTATAAGGCTAAAATTGATAGAGTGTCTGAATTTCCGATATCGACAGTCTTGGAGAACATATCCATGGCCCAAACAGCGGCGAAAGAACATAATCTATCATCTAAACGTGGAGCAAAAATAAAGTCTTCATTGATACCACCTAAAGTACCCTTTTGAACATCAAATAAATCTAAATCTAATTGAGTCAACTGAGAAACTTTTAATCCGGCTAACTTTGCAATGTATCTTAATAAGTTGATACAATGCTTACCAACTAGAGGGGAAGTCTTTTCCTTTTCATTTGGTGGAATAGATTTACCAGTTGAGTAACCTACGATTGGAACAGCTTGGTCTTCTTTATCGAAAGGACCATCGGCTGACAAACCGAAATGAGGAGCTAAAGATGGGATCTTAGCGATTGGATGAGGAGTAGAATCAATAAGGATTTCTTTGATTTCATCAGAGTTTTCGTCATGGTATAAGACACGACCACCGATACCCAGGTCTCTATCAAACCATGGTTGGTTTAGAGTACCACCGTAAGGTGCGACACCCAATAGATCGAAACCTTCCTTATGATCTTTCAAAGAAGCTGGCTTTAATTTAGCGGCTAAGGCATCGACATGAGAACCAATGACACCTGCACCTCTTTCGATCTTCCAGTTCTTACCAACAATGAAGGCGACTAAATTAGTACCGTTTCTGATGGTATAAAACTTACCACCTTCCTTACCGATACACTTGTCCCAAGCACCCTTTTCACAAAGGTACTTGAAACCACTCTTTTCTAGCATGTTTGCAGCGAATTTAATCACATGGTAAGTGGTTGGATTCTTATAAGTGAAGTCAATGAATAAGTCAGCACAGTCTTCGTATTGAAATTTAGCGGTAACGTTATTATTGTTTTCATTAGCAGAGAAAGTATTTAGCTTAATTTTGTTTTGTTCTTGTTCAAAAGTCAACAATTGAAGAGTCTTCTTCAATTGTTCGATGATAACAAGTTGTTCATCCATGTTGGCCATATTATTTATGATGTGATTAACGTTGTTCTTGTATTTAATACATATCGAGAAAACTTTTCAAGAAAAAAACTATTAAATCAAGATAGACGTTCCTTATATACTTTAAGATAGTGAAACATAGATAAGAAAGAGATTACTAATTACAAAATTAACTTAAACACGCGATGGTGATAGAGGTTGCAGGATTCCCAAGTTACAGAATACAGAGTACCAGAACCATAAACCATATACCATAAACCCCCCTTACCTAGAGTTCTCACTCGACCTTGACTACCCACATACCTATCTCCTTATAAATCTAGCACCCTTTTTCCTTATAGTAGAAACAAATCCAAAGCTGGAATTTCTAACCCTAAACGTTTATAAAATTAGGGCTATATCTATTTCGTGAAATTTGACAAAGAAATTCGATATATTTAGATCACCCAGACACCTTGACACGTAAAAGATATTTGGCGTTTTCCTGGTATGCAACATTTCGTGTTGATTAAATCATATATGATGCAAAACGGCATTTAATGTAGTAAAAGTAATAATAGTGGCTAAAATATGTATAGCTAGTCTACCATTGAAGTAAGAACCAGATGGCAAACGCGTTCAGACAATATGATTTGATACCACTGTACGATCTCCAGGTGGTCACAATTTGAGTCCTTTCTTGCTTTAATAATTTTTTTCTATCTTATAATATAACTTGCTAATTTTTATTCTTAATCACTTTTAATGGATAATATTACTTGGAATAATCATCCAACGATATTAAAGTTGATTAAAAACACCATACATATATTTCGTTATTAACGGTACCACTTACTATTTCTATTAGTAGTATATTAAGTTAATCTCGATAAAGAAATTCTTTTTTTAATTAAGACACCAACTATTATTCATTCTTTTACAAAAGTTATTTTTAAAAATAAGTCCATTCATTTAATTAATCAACCACATTATCATGACAAGTGCAGTTTCAAGGATAAGGAAAAAGCACATTGCTAACACTGCTAAAACTGCTGCTAGAAACGCAATGCATACAACAGCACATGATGAGCGTCATACACCAACTCAACTAGAAAAAGTTGTTCGTTCTGTAACAGATGCTACAAAGAGATTATCTCAAGCTGAATCTATTATCAGTTCAAATACTATTACAAAATCTTCAAAGAGAAAATCTAGAGACACTATTGGACCATGGAAACTTGGTAAGACACTAGGTAAAGGTTCATCTGGTAGAGTTAGATTAGCTAAAAATATGGAAACTGGTCAATTGGCTGCTATTAAAATTGTCCCAAAAAAGAAATACATTAAAAATGATAAGATTCCAGCATCTCATACTACTTCATCTGTTAATTCATATACTTCAAATTCATCTAAGGCTTCAACGACATTAACTTCAAATAACACTAATAAAATTAATATTAACCCAATTAATCCATACGGTATTGAACGTGAAATTGTAATTATGAAATTAATTACTCATCCAAACGTTATGGGTTTATATGAAGTTTGGGAAAATAAATCAGAATTATTTTTAGTATTAGAATACGTTGATGGCGGTGAATTATTCGATTATTTAGTCTCTAAGGGTAAATTAACCGAAAGGGAAGCGGTCCATTATTTTAAACAAATTATTGAAGGTGTCTCATATTGTCATTCATTCAATATTTGTCATAGAGATTTAAAACCTGAAAATTTATTATTAGATAAAAAGACAAGATCCATCAAGATTGCAGATTTCGGTATGGCAGCATTAGAATTACCAAACAAGTTACTTGAAACATCTTGTGGTTCTCCACATTATGCGTCTCCAGAAATTGTTATGGGTAAATCATATCACGGTGCACCAAGTGATGTATGGTCTTGTGGTATTATCCTTTTCGCATTATTAACAGGTCATTTACCATTTAACGATAATAATATTAAGAAATTACTATTAAAAGTTCAATCAGGTAGATACCAAATGCCACATAATATATCTAAAGAAGCTAAAGATTTAATCTCCAGAATCTTGGTAGTTGATCCTTCAAAAAGAATTCAAACTAATGATATCTTATGTCATCCTTTAATTACAAAATACGAAAATGGATTATTTACATCTAATTCAAAGAAATATAAGAAGGTTGGCAATGGTAAATCAAACTCTAATCTACATTTATTGGACATGGCTAGTCCAGCTACAGTTATTCTTTCGTCTGTTGATGATATTGATGAATCCATATTAAATAATTTACAAATTTTATGGCATGGTACTTCTCGTGAATTAATTGTTGCTAAGTTGTTACAAAAACCAATGTCTGAAGAAAAATTATTCTACTCACTACTACTACAATATAAGCAAAAGAATTCGATTCCATTAGTTAAGCCTGTTACACAACAACTAGAACAACAACTAGAACCAATACTTAAACCAACTTTTACAAGTTCGTTAACTGCATCTTCAGATACACAGAATATCACACCTACTGTCTCTACCTCCGAATCATCTACAATGGAAGAGCAACTTACTGAAGAATCCGAAGAGCCAAATACTCCAAGATTATTACAAAAATCACAATTTAGCATTCCAGCTTTGAAATCTCAGAGTATTGAAAAGAATATTCCAAGTATGATTCCAACAATTCCAATTTTTCCAGCATCTTCTTCAAGAGTCTTTAAGAAGAGTGGTTCTGTGTTAACAATGAAATCTAACATATCTATGTCCACTTCAAAATCAAAGAAGTCTCTCCATGGTTCAACCTCTAGAAAATCATTAGTTACATCAAGTTCAAAGGTTTCAATAGCAAAATCAAGATCAAAGAAAAATAATTCAACCGTTGTTCCAAGGAGAACATTACATAATTCTGAATCCAAGAGATCTTTATATTCACTGCAATCTATTTCTAAACGTTCTATCAATTTAAAGGAATACCTAAATGACGAAGCAAATGCAGCTAATTTACCACCATTGCCATCATTGGACTCTAACAATGAGTTTGCTGTGCTATGTGAACAAATACTTTTTGGTAACGCATTAGACAATATATTAGAGGAAAAATCTTCTAACATTGAAGATACAACAATCTCAAACACAACAGATGACAGTTCGAATACTTTAACTAAAGATCAACATATAGCAGATGATTTTCCAATTAGATCGACATTCAAACCAGTTTTTACTATTGCCGATAAAGAGGAAGATAACAAGAACTTCTTGAATAAGATTTTTGCAAATAAAGAAAATAATTTTGCTGATCATAGTACCTCTAATCCAATTACCAGGTCGCCACTAAAGGATATAACTAATTCTTTTGTTGAATCAAGTAATGACTTTAGTTTTACTCAAAAGGATGATCAACATGTGAGTAAATTTCCTGTAAGTTCTCCATCTTACAAAACTAACCCACAAGCGTATGATCAAGAAGATAAATACGACACTAAGATATTTGTTAATAAAAGAGATGATTTTGTTACATCCAATAACAGAGATTCACGTGTGACTTCTGCTCCAATTCAAAACGTATCTAAATCTTCATTAGACCCACGTCGTAATATTACTCAACCTCAAGAAACATTAATGGAAAGAGTACTAAGGGGGTTTGAGAATAAGAACCTTGCACCAAAATCAAGTACTAAGACTAATAAGCATTACAAAGATAGAGATGATTGGCAATATAAACGTGGTTCTTTGTTTAGTACAATTAAAAACCACAACATTGATAATTTACTAGATAAAAAATCTAACACTACAGTAGCCACCTCTGGCGCATCAAACAATCAAAGTATTGTTGATCAAAGTATAATGGCACATTCTAGCACAATCCAAAAACCTTTGATGTCAACTGGATCTGCATCCATCAACCAGACAAGTACCTTCAAAGATCTGTCTCACTTCTTAGGCACTGATGATCATTATTCTGGTGAAAACAGTTGTAGAGATAGTACAGTTATTTTTGCTGGTCAAAATTTGAGAGAAAATGAAAGAAATTCAACTCTTTATGTTAAGAGTTTTCCTCTTCGTAAACAATCTACTAAGATAACATTGGCTCCAAAGTCTAATTTAACCGTCGGCCTGAGTAACAGAATTGAAACAAGCTTTCGTGCTTCTTCTAATGAATTAAGTAAGGAATTAGCTGAAATCTCGGATATGACATTTGCCTTAGAAATTCCAACTGACACATATACCGCACATGCTGTTAAAATAACAAGTGGTAACGAAAAGGGATATATTGGTAACAGTGATGTCCAAAGGGATTATAAAATTGAAGGAACAGACTTTACTAAAGAAGCCGAAGAAATTCATAGTACTTATAGTGAAAAAAATAACACGACGTTATCTATAAGTGCTGATAACATAAACATTTTTGAGGATGCATTGACCGATTCGACATCTTACTTAACTGCCTCTACAGATAATGTTTCGGAAACTAACGTTCATAAAAAGGCAATTTCGATTGATACACTAAACACTACAAATGTAATTGCTCCAAGTACAGATGTTAGAGTTAGTTTATATTTGAATAACAATAACAATACTAACAATGCACTTTCAGCAAAGCAACTAAAGAGAGAAACTACAGAAGAACTAATATCAAGATTTAAATTATCATCAGAGGCCTCGCTAAATCACCTAATCCAAAAAAGATTTTCAATAGATCCTTCCAAGAGACAATCTGATGCTCTACATATCTCTCGAAGCATGATGTCTATGTTCAAGGATTTAGAAGAAGATCAGGATGAAGTTGAACTCTCGCAGGCTGATTTATTATGGTCTGGAATGGACGAAGAACCAACCGAAGCAGAAAATAATCCAAAGCCTAATAGGGTCACTATGATATTTGATGATTACGAAACCACCGAAAATGTTAATAAACAGGAATTGTCTCCAAGATTTGCCAGTTCTAAAGCTGAAGAGAAAGAAGAGGCTACACTTGCTAAAATGAGATCACATTCTAATGTTGGTTTGAAAAAAGTACAAGAAGTTAAGCAAATTACCTCCAATGATGTTAAACCAACGTCTAATGAAAACATGGAACATCATCTTGCTATTATTTCCCGTAAATCAGGCTCAAAGCCAAATTGGATCAGTAAAATATTTGGCAATTTAAAATTAAATTCACCAGATAGCAAATTTTCACATGACCACAGAACTACTATACCTTTTGAAGATTTGCATCTGTTAACAATAGATACATTTAAGAAAAATGACATCGATTATAGTTTAAAGAGCTTTGTTAAGGGAGAGAGTAATAATAAAGTTGAATATGATTGTAAGTTTGTTAAAGGTAATTTTAAATTCAAAATCAAGATAATCAGCAATGAAAAAGTATCTACTATTTCGTTGAAGAAGAAAGGTAGAATTTCTGATGGAGATTCAGAAAGGGCTTTCAAAGAGTTTAATGATAACGTTTCGAAAGTAATTCAAGAATTAGAAGCCAGATGAGTAAAATCTTACAAGCGTTACATTATTTCATTCTTTTTCTCTATCTTAAGGCTCTCGATGATAGATATTTTAAGTTATATTGTATACACTAATGTTCTTATAGATCCATGTTTATTAATTTATATTCGAAGATATTTAAACACCTTAATCCCTTACTCGTCTGAAGATATTTTATATAATGTTTATTATTTGCCCTTTTTTCGAGATGACACATTATGAATTGAATTTGGAGCAGGAAAAATTTACATATTAGAAATGTATAGATTTAGATGTCAGTTTACGGTAAATAAATGGTAGTATATATATATTTTTTATAATAATACAGAATACGTGTATACTCTATAGGATTGTATTAAATGTGCACTATTTAAATAATATTTTATTAAAATGTTATGTATACTCTGAGAATGCAATTGTTGATTAAGTAAGTAGATTCAAAAGGAATTTTAACGCTTACGTTCTTTCTTCCACTTAAAAGATACGTTACCTTTAGAATCGACAACCTTCTTCTTTGAACCACTTTTCATGACTTCTCGTTGCATATCCATTCTTTTCTGTACTTCTTTCAGTTTATTTTCCCTCTCTATATGTTGCTTAACAATTTTGAATTTCTTAACTTTCTTCTTATCTAGAGATCCTTTTGCCATTAATAGATCTGTTGAGCCTATAGCAGCCTGCGTTAGGTTTGATACTAATTGGTCCTTTGTTAATCTATTCTCTCGTCTACTCAACATTTCAGTTGTAGTATTAAAGTATTCTTCAGGACTGAAACTGTCTCTTTGTTCTTTGTTTTCAACAAATACAGTATGATTACCACTAGCTTGGAACATAAGCTGTTTAGATTTCTTATCTAATTTCTTCAATTCAACTTGTCTCAAAGTTCTAACATAATTACTATCTTGAGTCTTTAATAATTTGACTTGGTCCATTGTTAATGATTCATCTTCATCTTCACCACGACGGGAAGTTATCAGTAGACCTTTATTGTCCATTTTACGTGAATTCATACCATGATAATATTCATCTGGATTTCTTTCTTTGGTCTTTTCCCTTAGAATCTTTAATGAATTTTGCTTTTTATGGTAATCTTGAGCACGCTTAACATAATCTTTATGCTTCTCTAAGAAACCTAGTCTGGCTCTACTGTTCACCTGGGAACGTTCCCTGTGCTGTTTCTTTTGAACATCATGCACTAATTTAGCCATTTTTTATAATTTTTTTGTTCACCTGTTCTTAGATATGGTTAAGTCTTTCAATGAAGTTTCTATGTATCTATATGTTTAAGTTCATTCATAATAAAATCGATGAGATTGAAAATTTTCCGAACATCGCATCTGTATAATTTTTCAAAGAAAAATATTATAAGATTACCCTCACAGGAATTTGAAAAACATAATAATTAGTTTGGTTCAGTATTTGCTACACTAACCAATGCATACATAAAGGGTAGGCAATTATAAGAAGTGGTTTAATTTAACTTAATGAATATCCTATTTGCATTGATATTCTAGGTACGGAGTTGTTTTATTAAATGTCTATACACGAATTACCTGATTTTGAGACATGTTTAAAATATAGCATCTTAGCAAAAAAGAGTTTCCTTACGTTTAGCAAAAAAGAAGTCCAAAAGGAAGATAATTCTAACGAAGAAGCGTTACCAGAGACTGTAATTCAAGGTGTGGTTGATACCTTATTAAATGGTTTAAAATATAAATGTAGTATTGTTAACAAAATTGCAGACATAAAGCCTGAATCAATAGACGATGTCAAGTACGATATTAGAATTGTTCCTGACATAAACTCGTTACCAAGAGATGAGCAAATTCTTTTAGCAAAGAAGATACTAGAGGACGAGACTACACCAATTGAGAAATATGCAACTGTGATTTTCATCGGTATTGTTTCGTGGTCCATTGTTGTAGATGCAAAACCACTCGCAACAGTTTGTATACATAGAGAAATGTTACAATCTGATATTAAGATAGATAACTGGCTCAAGCATAAGTTTTGGTTTGCTGGTTCTATGCCAGATGAAGTGCTTTTGAATTCAAATGAAAGTTTAAATATTTCAACTAATGAAATTGACGATGAGAGTAATGCAAGTGATAATATAAGTATGGATAGAGCATCCAGTATTAAAATTAAGAATGAATTCTCGGATATATTTCTTGAACCATCAGTTCGTCGTTATATTCTTGATATTATGGTACATTTAAGGATGCATAGATTATCATACCGTGGTAATGGTGGTGGTATAATGAAGAAAGCATTAGATGATGTGATGCTTCTTTCAAAGATCATCAGTTTTGATAGTGGGAAGATGTTTGTTGCGCCAAAACAGATCAAAGAAGCTAGTTACATGTATTTTCCAATGCATCTGATACTGATCGATACAGTTACAAAGGACTCCACTATATTATATGGTAGTAAATCCAAATTAGTTCAGGAATTTTTAGAAAATATTGCAAAGGTTAAACTAGAAAAATTGAAGGAAACTAGCAATCCTTTATTCTTAGAGTCACTGGTTGTTAAAGACGTTATTAATAAGATTGTTCCTCCAATATAGAAAAACCTTCACAATATCTGTTCCAGAATGCATTGACTTTAGTCATTGTCATTGATTAAAATACGAACATACTGATCCAGATCATATAGTATATACAAGTCATCTAAAAATAAAAACGTTACATATTACTCTGTACATGAAAGAATGGTGTTGCTGAACGTGACTATTTATTCAATCAGTCTGTACTTCATTGCAAATTGCTATTACAATTTTCAACTGTTGTGATCCGGACTTTTTCATTTTAACTATATTTACATTAATGAGCTTGCAGTACCCATCGTCAATAATTAAAACCAAGCTTATAGTCTAGCTTTAGTCAGTGAACAAAGGATATCCAGAGTCCCATATACATTTCGGGGTTTCGTGCAGTTCAAAATGCAAGCTCAATTTGTGATATTCGAGTTGTTTCTGGGCTCTTTGTTAGCTTCAATTACTTAGTCTCGAAACTAGAAGGTATACATAGAACATATTTGGCGTAAAATAACGCGAAATATTCAATTTATCAAGGCCCTATAAGGTAATTTTGTTCAAATCGGTAGTACTAATGGTCCAATCAATTAGGTATAAGGTTCCTCAGGATATCCACTCTGTAAAAACTCCTCAACCTTAAAAGGGAAAATATGGTTGCTATCCTTGCATGAAATTTAAGTAATAGATCCAACTTTATCGGTACTTATCCTTTAGGCAGCCTATAGCGCGTTTTGAGCGTGTTTTTCTTGTTTGTTTTCTCGGAGTAGCAAAATTAAGTCTCTACCGTTGCGATCACATAATAAGAATGTCCCAAACAACCTGAACCCTAGGTGTTTCAAGGCTATTGTGCAACACTATTAGTGGGAAATGGACCAGAACGCTGCCAGAGTGCCCCGGTTTTCTTCATAAGCCTGGAGACTTTGGTGTGTATACTACGGTTGTTTCTTCGATGAGGGACATAAAGAGTATATTTTGACCTAAGATGGTTGCATGACACAGTTGTGTATTGATCAATCTTATTGTTTTCTTACATGGAGTTAACCCTTCGTAATCTAGCTATTGTTTTCGTTATATCTTCTAAAAATAGTATTACTGAACCCTCTCTTTCCTTTTCTGAATAGCTTCGCGCACCTCTTCGGTAACTGCTCTACGATGTATCATTTATTATGTAAACAAAATGCATACCTCATTTGTAATGTCAACAACACGGTATTACTTACAGTCATATGTTTCATTATTTATTTCATTAAGTATGGAGACACTACAGTGTGGAATCTTTGAGTAGTATTTTAAACCGAAATAGCCACTAACTTTTAAAATCATATATATAAGGCGCAATATTTCTTTCTTACATATCAGTTCTTTCCCTCTCTTCTTTATATGATTTAATTCTAAAGTAGATCATTAAACTAAACCACTCGTTTCAAATCACATATATTAAAAATGCAATTCTCTACTGTCTCTACCGTCGCTTTATTCGCCTTAGCTAAGGTCGCTTTAGCCGAAAACAAGGCTGCTGCCATTTCTCAAATCACTGATGGCCAAATCCAAGCTGGTACTGCCACTGCCACTGCCACTGCCACTGCTACCCATGTCTCTACTCAAGTCAGAAACTCTACCGCCACCGTTTCTCATCAAACTGAAAACGGTGCTGCCAAGACCTTCGTTGGTTTCGGTGCTGGTGTCGCTGCCGTCGCTGCTTTATTATTATAAGTTAATTAAAGAATATTATTTTCTTTCTTTACAGTTTATAACTAATATATCATAGTGGTTAGTCAATAGAGATTACCATATCAAATTTAATAATTTAATTCATCCTATATACAGAAGTATCGTCCGATACTTATATACCATTAATTGAATTTATATAAAAACTAAAGTAATTATGTATTTTTAATATAAATCGATTTAATTAATACCGTTGATACTCAAAAGTTATTAATCATATATTATATTATATGTATTGTACTATTTCATGGTTATGTTGAATTTACTATTTGATTTCTCAAACAAATAAAACACAAGATAAATTCTAAAGAAAACTGATCCTTGTAGGATATTAAACAGCATACATTGTAACGCTATTTGCTTTGTATTGTTCAAGCTGAAACCAAGATGAATTCAATATTATATAGCCAGCAATCCAACTCTAACGAAGCAACGTATTCTACTAATATTAGAGCTTAAGCTCATACATATGTCAACAGTCAGCACATTAATCCAAATTAAAAAAAAAACTTTACTTACAACTTTGAAGTTCAGCTAACCTAAAAATATTAACTTTTAGCGTAATAGTTCTATTTTGGAACTTGGCTTGCTTTGAATCTCATCGATGCTTTTTGAAAATGTTAGAAGATATACAAGAAGTTTCCAGCAATATCAGACAAAAAAAGCAATGTAAAGGTGATTGCTGGGACACAAGCAAGAACTTAAGATATCCATATTTTGAATGTTGAAATTTATGACGAATATACAAATATACGTATTTACTTGCTGGAATGTTCCAGCAAGTAAGAATTACGTATGCTGGGGAGCCTCTAGAGGATCCGAATGATCCGGTTAATTGACCCTAATCTGGAAAATTGAACAAGTATTTTTTTTCTACATTGTTTGATATCCATCGAAGGCTTCAGCTTCTAAAAAAAATGAGACCATTATCCCTTCTAAAGCTGGTTTGCTAATCATTTTTGTTGGTTTTAGTTCTATATCAACAAGGGTCTTCCTTCACACACGAGTCACATTTTCAGAATTTAAATTTGCAAGTCCACTTTAGTTTAAAAATAGATGTGCAGCCTTTTCTTAGTGAAGAGTGAAATTCGTAAATGAGAATGTTCAAAATTTTGAAACTGGGAAGGAGAAGGAAACCAGCAAATTCATTTTTTTTACTGGGGCAAATTTAACCAGGAACAGAAAAATGATAGTCATCCACTTAAAACGCCTGGGGATGGTATCCCTACACCCGCAAATATACCAGAATTAGAATAGTTGTCTCTCAATTATCCCTGGAATATAACCCTTTATGGAAATAAGAAAATACAAGTTGTCTTGATTAGTTCTTTGTTATTTTTAGAACGGGCATAATGAGATAAGGTCTACAGTTGTTTGTTTCACAATTTAAATCTGATAAGACAATAATTTTTATCAATAATAGAGCCTAGTGGTCTATGTCTAATAATAACAAGGGTCATGCAAGTAAGTTATTAAATAAAATGATTAATTAAACGTATATAAAGGTGATAAATAATTACAAAGTTATAATCCTTTAATTTATTTCTTTTATTAATTTATTATATAATATAAAAAAACCATACTAAATATATTCTATTACTTTTAGGATTTTAAAAACAAAAACAAAAACACAAACCAATTATATTATGCAGTTCTCCACATTATTTTCAATCGCTTTATTAGCTTTAGCCGAAAAGGTTGTCGCTGACTCCCAATCCTTCGGTATGCAAAGTATCCGTTCTGGTAGTAGCTTACAATATGCTGCTGTCTATCCAAAGGATGGTGTTTTATACTTAGGTAGTAGTGATGGTAAATTCTCTGCTATCGTTACTGATGCTGGTGCCTTAAAATTATCTGATAACACTTTCGCCGTCGTTCAAGCAGATGGTTCCATTAAGGAAGGTACTGAAGCTGATGCTACTAAGGGTTTCGCCATTTCTAATGGTTACTTAACCTACGGTACATCTGGTTTCTACGGTGTTCTATCAAACAATGTCTACTTATTATCTCTGAAGAACACCGGTGATGCTACTTCTGTTGCATTAAGAACTATTAACACTACTGGTAGTTCAGTCGCTGATTTCACCCCAGCTGGTAATGGTACTGGTTCCGGTAACTCTACTAGCACTGAAACTGTCACAAGTCATGCTACTACTACTTCCACTAAATGTGACACTGCTTGTCATCCAACCACCACTTTAGCTACCACTACTAAGTCAACAGTTGATGCTATTTCTCAAATAACAGACGGTCAAATTCAAGCTACTGCTACTGTTTCACACCAAACCCAAAACGGTGCCGCTAAGTACGGTGCTGGTTTAGGTGCTGGTGTTTTAGCTGTCGCCGCCTTACTATTATAAGATGATCTTTAGTTGATCTAAATTTTCGTTTGTTATCATGTCATTTCCTTTTCGTTTCAAGAAAAAAATATTCTAATTATCTAATCCCCTTATTATTAAACTAATTATTTCTTTATAATTGTCTATAAAAAAAATTATAAACCAATTATAACATTATTATATCTATTATTAATTTTACCATTTTTATTGAGATTCTTAAATTTATATGTTTATCATTATTTTCTTTTTGATTACATCTCTCACTTACTTCATAATTTTATAATTTTTTAAAATTCATATAAGCTCAACTAAATCTAAAAATTTTAAAACGATGAGTAAAAAATTAAGTAAACAAAATTAAAACACTTCATCATTGTTAAATACTCAAAAGTATAAGAGATAAGATCTCTTTATAAATTAAAATTATCATCATCCTATAGACAACACATATTATGTCTGAAAGAAAGTCATTGAACAAATACTATGGTCCAGATTATGATCCAATAGCGGCAGAAAAGACTGCACGTAAATTGTCAAAGAAGTTGAAGAATCACAAGAAAGATATTACTTCAATTAGATTAATGACACCATTTAGTATGCGTTGCATGAAATGTGATGAATACATTCCACAATCTCGTAAATTTAATGGTAAAAAAGAACTATTACCTGAACGGTATTTGAATAATATTAAGATGTATAGACTATCTATTAGATGCCCTAGATGTGCCAATTCAATAACATTTAGAACTGACCCAAAAAGTGCAGATTATGCCATGGAGAATGGTGGTATTCGTAATTATGTTAAGAAGGATAAAGAAGCATTAAAAAATAAAGATGAAACTATTGATGAAACTTTAGAAAGATTAGCTAAGGAACAAGAAGAAGAAGAAGCAGAAAAGGAGAAGGCCAAGAATAAGAATTCAAGAAACAATAACAATGGTGAGGATAAAATGGCTGTTCTTGAGGAAAGGTTGGTTAAATTACAAAGGGAACAAGAAAATGCAGAAGAGATTGAAAAATTAAGGAAACTGAACTATGAAAGAATGCAAAGGGCAGATACTTTATGGAATGAAGACTCTAATCAGAAAGATAAAGAAGCAGAAACGGATAGGAACACTATTGAAGTAGATAGACTAACGGATGAAGCATTTAATCATCACATTAATGATAATAATAATATTAAGCAAGAGGAACTTAACACTGTAGATGACGTGAGGACAAACACAGATGAATTACTGAATGTTAAGAAGCTAATTATGAATAAGACAAAGATAAAAATGAAGAAGAATAGAGCTGGGAAAGTTAATTCGTTGGGTATTATTGTTAAAAAAAAGAAATAGAACATAATATCCAAAAACCACATGCATGTTATGTTATGAAACACTTCATAATATGACCAAATACATATTTAATGAAGAGACATTCTTTATAGAATATTTCTGACAATGATAAGTACTCATATATATATAGACCCAAAAATAGTGTTTAAACATCCTTTTTTTCTCTGAGAGAATTACCTAATTTTAAAGAAGATAATCAATCTCTAAAGAAGATGAAAATTATCAATTTCAGATATACAGGTACAGCATAGCCTTACTCTGTCACTTAACATACTAACAGATTTAATGCAATTCTTTACTAGGGTATGGTAGTTTCTAGCAATAATAGTACCCATTTAGAGATCCCATTCTGCAAGCGTAAATAATTACTGACTAAATTCGGCACAGAATTTGCGCAGGGAAAGGGTCCGCAAATTCGTAATATCGCCGCCCACAGGTAAATTCAACAACATGTATACTTTTAACCTGTAATTATGTAGAAACCATTCCCGCAAATATTTGGCAACAAATATTTTCGTGTAAAATTGGAGTGATTTGATCGAGAATTGATATTAAAGTGGATTAGTTCTTGAAATTAACTTCACATTATCTCATTTTATCTCTGGATCACTTAGGAGATACATATTATTATAATAATCTGAGTGATTTATAGGTTTCATAAAAATGGCAGGTAAAAATAAAGCAGTGGAATACCCTTACAAGATAAAGACTCACGAACCAGAACTTCAATACGAGGACTTCAATGACGCAAAGTTTGGTTATATGTTATGGCCAGCTACGTTCAATGAGCAAGAAGGTAATAATGATGGAGACGGTAAAGTTAAAGGGAGAATTTTGTTAGTCCATGGTTTTGGTGAATATACGAAGATTCAATATAGATTAATGGATTTCCTTTCAATGAATGGCTATGAGTCCTTCACATTTGATCAAAGAGGTGCTGGTGTAACATCCCCAGGTAAATTAAAAGGTTTAACGGATGAATACCATACATTTAATGATTTAGGTCATTTCATTGAGAAGAATTTAGAAGAATGTAAAAAAGAAAAGATTCCACTATACCTGTGGGGTCACTCCATGGGTGGTGGTATTATTTTAAGTTATGCCTGTAAAGGTAAATATAAGGATGATATCTCAGGATATGCTGCCTCAGGTCCATTGATAATATTACACCCACATTCTGCACCAAATGCTGTCACACAAGTAATTTCTCCACTTCTAGCTAAATTTGCTCCAAATTTCAGAATTGACACCGGATTAGACCTTAATGGTATTACTTCTGATCAAAGATACAAAGATTTCCTAGGTAATGATCCAATGAGTGTTCCATTATATGGTTCATTTAAACAAATTTATGATTTCTTAGAACGTGGTAAAAAATTACATAAAAATAAACAAAATTACATTCAAAATAATTTTGCTAAGGATAAATCACTAATTATATTTCACGGTGAAGATGATACAATTAATGATCCAAATGGTTCAAAAGCATTTTTCAAAAATTGCCCTGCACAAGATAAACAACTAAAGATTTATCCAGGTATGAGACATTCGATATTCTCATTAGAGTCAGATGAAAACGTTGATCAAGTATTTAATGATTTTGCGGAATGGTTAAATTTACATAATTAATTTATAATAAGTAAATCAATAAGTTACAACACAAGATTTGTATTCTTTAAAACATACCTAAAATGTTAGCTCAAGTCAGTTTTAACATACTAGTTAAAGACACAGGAAACGACTCAATGACATCAAAAAAAGTGAAACAAAAGGATTAAAAGAGACCTAGTTCAAACTGATATCATTAATTGCAATTAACTTAACCTATTATGTACTAGACAACCAATAAACCTCATCCCATAAAACCCTGTTTCACTCTATATGTATAATAATTCCGGGCACTTAATTTGCGACGTCCAGACGATTTTCAAATTTCAATCGGCTGCTTTCCCCGGCGATCTCTGAGAAAAAACGAATTTGATAGAGTATAATTCTATATGTTTTGTCGTCCTTTAGAACGGCTGTTGTTCGCTGTTTTTAAGGGTATAAGATTTAATATATCAAGCTATCATGACAAATGCTAGTAATATGCGTATTCGTTACTGGTTGGGAGTTGTAGAATGGTACTACAAAACTGCCCCCCCACATACCATTTCCCTTTTTTGGTAGTGCTTGTAGCCCCCCATCGCTAAGTATGTTATACCCTAATGTAAGGGTAAAATCTAATTCTTGTTTATACTTCAATATTTATTAATCTTAGTTTTTTCCCTTCAATTATATCATCAAAGATTGAAATTATTCATTAGCATGGTAGTTCTTCTTCTGTTTGTTGAAAAGCTTGATTATTACTTAGTGTTTGAGATACCCGATACATTTTTGATTAGAATACCATTGGCAACTGCCGAATTATAAATAAGTCTGAACCCCAAAATTTCCTTAGATTCATTCTCTTTTATATTAGCAAACATCTTTACAATTTTGATTAATAGCTTTCTATAAATCAAAAGAACACTACCAGAACCTTGAACCTACTAAATCATTCGTAATGATGTCTGATCAACTAACGAGGAATACCATACAAGATGAAATAAATAAAACATCAACAAATAACACAGATAATTCTGATAGTAAGAAATTGAAAAACAGCATCTACTGCCTGAATATGTTTGAGAGAGGTGTACAAGACCCTTGCTCTTTAGGTTGCGACTATGAAGACGAATTTGGGTTTTCTGGCCTAACTGACAACAACCAGAAGTCCAATGATAATAATAAAGACACCAACAGTGATAACGATAGTGGTGAAGATAGCGTAATAAGCAATAGTAATATTGGAACTATTAATAACACTTCATACAGAAGTAATTCTACATTTAATTTTGATGATAATTTAAGTTATGACAACACTAATAATTCAGAACGTATTACTCCATTATTAGAACAAGTTTGCCACTATGAAACTGATAGCTTGGATCCATTAGTTGAAAATGTTGATTATAATAATATCAGTGCTAAAACTAGTCCAAGAGTAGCTTTCAAAAGATGTAGCAGTCAGGTTTTAAATAGCCCAAAGTTTAAACAACTCTCATTAAATGACAACGCTGATGTCACTAACGACCAAAATCGTAATTTTACACAAAATGATGTTATCAAAGTTAATAACATCATCGAAAACAATATAGAGGCTGGTAATCTATATAAGGAACCATCATCATCATCTTCATCATTTTATTCAGCTCCAATTTGGACCAATCCATTTAGTAAAGATAAGATTAATAGCTGCTCTATTGGACAACCAAGGTTAAAAAAGTCTCAAACAGTACCATTCTCATGTCTTCCATCTATATTAACTAATGAGAGCAATACCAATGGCAGTAGTGTTCCACAAACACCTAGTTCAATTAGACGGTCAAGAACAAACAGTAGCTGCTACATTCAACAATTATCAAGACAATCTTTACGAAGTGGTAGTTCAAATAAAGACATATATAATTTAGACAGTACAAACAACACCACAGGTCGCAATAGTCGACATAATTCTAACAGTAATAACAACAGCAATTTAGTTAGACCTAAGGCATTGTCCCATTCATCTTGCTCCTCCATTCTTACACATTTATACGGTCTCGAAAAATATGTTTCTTCAGATTTAGATGCACTTTCTACAGAGAAAAACTTCAATAGCACAGGCGACAAAACCTCATTACCAAAATCCCAATTCCCAAGATCATATTCAAATGTCGAACCATTGAGTGACAGAGTATCATTCAATACCAAATCAAGACCAGGTGTCTTATACTCAAGTCAAAATTCAAATTCAGATTTAAGCTTAAAGAGCTATACTCCAGCATCTTACGATTTCCAATCAGTAAGAAGAAACAGGGAAAAATCTTTTATTGAAAAATCACTAGCAAGTTCATTTTCACAAAACAACTAAATTCGTAATATTTATTGATACGTTTAATTTATTCTTATTTACTAATATTTAAGGAAATTTTACACACTCTTCTACAATTATTTGGTAACAAACTATCTGAAAGAGATATGATATCTTTCGGAAAGGTATTCTATAGATGCATTATAGCCCAAGTTTCAAAAAATAACAACATACTAACAAATTTACATGATTTAAATTGTGTATTAAACATTAATTGTCCTAAGGTTGTTATTATTTAAATATATAAATTTACAAATCGTGTACTTGCAAATGCAACTCAGTACTACTATTACAACTAGATAGTCTCCTATCTGTTAATTTTGAAGTCTATTATTATTATTACACCACAATTTCATTAGTCTTTGCTTTTTTTAAACCACCTACTTAGCATACCAGGACTAATACGAGTATGACTATGATTCAAATCAATTTTATTATCCTGAGATGAATTTCCCTTAATAATATTTGCTAATTTGCTTAACCTCGTGGATGAAGGCGATTGAGTATTACCCATATAAAATTCTGTTCTTTCATTCATTTCAGAAGAGCTTGAGCTTGAGCTTGTGATTAGACTAGTAGATCGAGCTCTTTGGAATAATTTCGTATTCGATAGTGAATTCTTATTTAAACCCGAAAATAATTGTGCTAGACCATCATTTCTTCCAAACATGTCTTCCTTATCAATAAGGATACTTTTGTTTTCTGAATGATATATACTTTTAGCTAATTCTAAAGCATACTTTCTGTTTCCAATCATATCATCCGTAGGATATTCATAGTCTTTCATCAGGTTGATTATTCGATCCATTTTAAACTTCAACCATGATACTTCTTGTAGTAGTTGTTTCAATGAATCAGCTGGATCCATTGATAACATACTATCATTTTTAGATTCATTGTCAAAGGTAACATTAGATTCTTCATTTTCATCAACTTCCAGATATTTCATAAATTCTTCACCGAATACCTCTGCATTATTCTCAGTTATTTTTTCAAATTCTAATTCACCGATATTAATTTCTCGTACTTTAGAAGGATCCAACTTTTCAATAAGCTTTGCCCCATTTTTATCAACATCTTTTTTGTTACTTCCCTTACTATTTGAAAGATTATTTAAAATTTGAACAAATTGAGTCTGTTTTAAGTATTTATCAATCATAAAAGGGTTTACCGGTAATTCTTTCAATTCTTCTTGATTAAATCTTACCTTTGATTTTGGAAGATCAGCATCTAAGTTTAAGAACTTTGTAGTGAAGTCTAGTTTTTTTTCTGTTATCTTGTCAATGTAATCTTTTAATTCAACTTTATGATCATCAATAAAAACATTAACATCAGACATCCATGGTTCTTTGTTACCAAAATGTTTCACAGTAGATAAATTCAACAATATTTTACTTATTAGAGTCAAGTTCCTGCGAGCATTTTCGGTTAGATGGTTCTCAGTGAAGTCAAATAGTTTTGGATTAAGTATAACAGGGCAGAAAAATCTCAAAAATAAGAAACCAGATACACAGTTCAAAATAGTTTGCAAATCATCATTTAGGCATATCTTTTCTAACTCCCTTCTAAAATTCTTCATCACTAAACGAATCTCTTTTGGAAGATCATTACTAGTTTCATTGATTCTTTTCCATATCTTACCTGCCCAGTTTATTAATTTTTCATGATTTTGCATAATAACTACACTCTTCTCATTAGCAGGTAATTTAATTCTTGCGGGATCCAGTTCAAACAATTCTTCACTATTCGAAATTTCACGGAGGTACGAGCCAATTGCTTTATTAAGGTACTCAGACCCTATTCTAAAGAAATAAAGCTCAGTTGATTTGGTTAATATCGAGTTACCACGGAATAATGTGTTAAATATATGAGCAGATGTTTGGTTGTTGTTTGCATTTTTGACAACAGATTTGTCGATATCTGCTATTTCTCGTTCAGTTAAAGCTTGAAACCAAGCAGTCTCTCTTCCCATAGATTGAAATAAATCTAAACATATCTCCGAAATATCTTCTAATTTTAACTTTAGAACAGATTTAATCGAGTCACAGTAAATAATATTTACTAACTTTGAAAAGTTTTGATCTAATAAAGTTGCTTCAAACTTTGAGAAATTTACCGAAGGTAGAACAAAGTCTAATTGTGATTTAATTCTTAAACATAATGTACCAACCTGGAAATCTGAGTGATAAGGGGTATAGATGGGTAATCTGGTTTCAATCCTAAACTTTTCATTATTTAAGTCATTTTGATTTAATTCAACGGTTCCTAAAATTTGTTTGGTGATAATGGAATCCTGCTCATTCTCTTCTATAATTCTAATCGTTATATTATTTATCTGGATATTTTCTTTAAATTCATATTCTTCTCTCCAGAATGGTACGTCAGTATCGTGCACACTTGGAGTTTTCGCCCATACTTGATCCCACATAGATATTTCTGCATATATAAATGAATGCTTTCCATTTGAGACCAGGTTCAGAGCTTGTAAATCAGCTTCCAAAATAGATATTACAAATTCGTTTGATACTCTAAGTTCGTTTGATTTATCAGCTCCACTCAGACATAGAACTTCTGAAATTGCAAACGATTTTAATGTCACTAGCCAATCCTCTAAACTTCTTCTTAGAGGAAAACGTAATATTATGTTATTGCAATTCATTCGATCTAATCCATTGTGGAATATAGAAACTAAACTCGATATGTTCAGTTCCTTTCTAAGTAAAGGAAGCATGCCCAGAAAAATGCAATTGGAGTCAATTAAAACTGATCTATTAAGATGTCTAATTTCTGATTTCAGTAGCATGGTTATATCAATAGATCCCATCCAATTACCTTCATTTAGATAACTCAATTCTAAGACACCATTTGATTTTAAACTACAGGTGGCAGGGAACCAACCCCATTTAACATCGCCGTCAGCTGGAGAGAAAGAATTAAAGTTCTCCAAAGTATTGTTGTATTCTGCACTGAAATTGTCTGGTAATGGACCATAAACTTCAATATCTGACTTAAATATTTCTGTTATATCGTTATTTTCCATTTTTCCCATTTTATTATTAATTAATGTCATTTTATTGAAGGCACCATCTAATTTTAGAGCGCTCCACCATGTAAGAGAACAGAATAGATCAAGAAACTTCTGTTCATTTGACATACTTAAGTAAATATCATTAGAAGCTTCTCCTTTTTCTGTGACCTTTATAATTGGTTTATCATTGGATACAAGTACTTGAAGGCGGCAACCGCTTAAATGTTTTATAACTGCATGTTTTGTAGATAAGCTGCTGTCCGTTAGAGACAAAGAAGAAATCTTGTTTACTTCATCATCTGCTATATTATCTCTATTAACTGAATGAGTTAGGGACCCTAATTTTGTGATCTGTAAATAATGTATTTTCCAGTCTTTTAATATAGGATTGCTACACCAGCGTATCTCACCTTTGAAAGTCCCCTTTAGAGACACTATTCTTTCAATATATCCTTGCAAGCTGAGTTTTTCAATCGCATTGACTTTAGGTGTTGAGGTAGACATCTGAATCCTTTGTAAATTTAACTATACCAATAATGTACTAAGTTTATTCTAATTGTTCCTTATCAATGTGTCCTATATTTGGCTTTACTAATACCAAATTGTTAATTGCAATGAATACAATATGCTCAATACTGATACGTGTATAAAAATTGTTATTATAGATAATTTCTTCAAGTCTTTCTTTATTAAATTGACACCTCCAGAGTTGTTATATTTTAAGTACATCTAATTTGAACTTTTTCTACATCTGTCCTTAATTTCACCTAGCCCGCGCAAATAGGTCGGGCTTTGTGTAGAAAGGCTGGCTGAAATTTTAGCGTAAGTTAAATCATGCTGGTGCTCTTCAAGTTACAAATGGAATTCATAAATACCGAGCATACATCTTAAATAAAAAGAGGAATCTGAATATACCTGAGAATATGACTCTTCAAATTAGATACTAATACAGTTACTATTATTAGTAGATTAGTGGTTTTAGGTGGATTTAGTTTATATGGAAATCACGTAACATCCTCACACCACACATTAAATAAAATTACTATTAGTTAAACTACTTAATTCTCAGATAATGACATCCTTTTGAAAATTAAGAGAATGCCTTATTTATCTCAGCCAGAGAAGACAGTCATATAGAAGTGAAACTAAAAGAAACATCCTAAATTTTATCAAGAAATATAACTATTGAAACGAATAAACATATACTTTCTTCCATGGGTCAAAAGGGAAGCAAGATCAAAATCACTGAACAAGATAGAGCAGTTCTACAGCTGAAAAAGTCGAAAGATGAGATTCATAAGTTTACACGAAGAACAGATGGATTGATTACCACGGAACGAGTACAACTGAAGCAATTAATCAAGGAGAATCCCAAGAACTATAAGAATAATGCAAATGTACGATTTATATTGAAACGAATCCATTATCAAGAACATCTACTGGATCAAGCATCTGATCAATTAATAAATTTAGAAAATATGGTTTCAACTTTAGAATTCAAACTGATTGAGGTTCAATTTTTCGAAGGTTTAAAGAATGGTAATAAGATTCTAACGAAACTAAATAAGGAATTCAATAATGTTGATGAAGTTCTAGACAATGCCGAAGAACAGATATCATATCAAAATGAAATCGACCAAGTTTTATCTCAACGTCTAGTTGGTTCTGAAAATTATGAAGATGAAATAGATAAAGAATTGGAACAAATGATAGAACAAAGTGATCTAGTTGCGAACACCAATATGCCAACAACAGAAGGACTACCTTCTTTGAAAGGAAAGAAGAAAAAGGAAGAAAGCAATATGGAGCTAGAACCTGCATTGGCGGCATAAGGTTTTATAAAATAAACAACCTTTTTAAACATTATCCTAATTTATATAAGACTTAGACCAAATAATTTACAACTCTACAATATATATTTCGTTTTGTACATACACGTGATAAGAATATAAAAATATTTATTTATATTTTATTATTATTTATATGTATACTGTATACGCGTACCGAAACGAAAAAAGATAACATATAAGAGATATATACTTTATACTTAGTAGATCAAAAATGTTATTATTATATGAAGTATGTATAAGTAGCATCCAAAATCAAACGTAAATTCTGATTAAAAGATATTATTGACAATTTAAGAGTGATAATTCTCGAGAATATCTGTTGCGGGAAAGTTATGTTTTGAAATTATGATAATAGAGGAGCTAACTTATTTGGAGTATAAATATTAAGATATTTCTGTTCAAAGGATAATACTGAATAATTTTGGTAGTAGGATATCTGTCGACGAAAGTATGGTATTAGATATCAGAAAGTTCCCTCTATCAGTGTAAAAAGATCAAATAAATAAATGGTTTTATTGTTGTGGTATGTGTTAGGCTCTATATGTATCTATATTTGAATAATTATGCTTACATAGAGGTGTATGGGTGAAATTCGATTACGGACTAATTAATATAAACTTAAGTTTTAAATATAAGAAAATTATAATAATGAAGAATTCGACAGAGTGATAGTTGATCGCAGAACGCAGAAAGTTACGAAAAATTGCATTTAGGACAAGAAAAAAGCCATGTTATACGAACTAGTCGGTATTGTACGTACCCTTAATAGAACGGCTCCAGCAACGGAGACCAAGGAATTATTAACCACCATTGGTAAACTAATCCTAAATAATAGAGGTGTAATAAGGAAGATTGTTCCAATGGGACAAAGGCAACTACCCAAGATTATGAAGAAAGATCAGGAGCAACATATCAACGGTTATCACTTTTTAATGTTATTTGACTCCTCAGCCTCTGTTCAATCAGAAATTTTGAGAACCATAAAAAACGATCCTAGAGTGATTAGATCCTCCATTATTAAGGTCGATACAAATAAGAGGTTGAACGTCCCATCTTCCTTACACAAGGCAATGGGTTACGACTCTGTCGTCGAAAGCAGTCAATAATTCCTCTATGAAGAACAGAGCAATGAGAGAATGTCGCAAGATTCATATGTTGGACGAAAGGGATAATACAGTGAAATCAAAATATGTATCTACTTTGTATATAGTAAATAGTCACGGATACTGACAATAAATTATTCGAATATAATTTTACCCATTCTAGACAATTCAATAATCATATAATGATTCAAGAAGGTAACAACACGAAATTAATTCATGTAATAGTTATTTTATAATATTATTTGTTGTTGTTATATTTTACATATTTAATGCTTGTAGATATTTGAGAAATAATTTTATCAATAGCCTGCTATATAGGGTTAACAGTACTTTTAATAACTTCAAAGTCATTAGGAGGGTTATTAAAAATTGAAAATAAAAACGACAGTTCGTTAGATTTATTTCTATCGGTAAATATAAGTCGATATAATATATTTAATCAAATCTAGACCTTTTTGAACCTTGGAGTAGCTTCACCTTGCATCTCTAATGACGTGTTTGAGGTGGCGGATGATGTTGTTCTGTCAAACAGATATGGGCTTTCACTACTGGATTCATTGCCTTCTAAGTTGGCCTCAGAATTAAAGTTTAATGTACTTAAAGGAACACTTTCAATATCGTTAGGATCGGCATTCAATGGATTAGCCTTGTTCATATCGTACTTTTCAATTGAACCGTAAGACCATCTACAAAATAGATTAGTATCAACCAATGGCAAGTGGGTGTATTTTGTGTATTGGAAAATAACATAAGAAAGGATAGAGCCTGCCATTAGATCAACGAAGTAATGATGTGTCAAGTACATTGTAGACCACCATAACCAACATACATAAAAAATGAATAATGGTGTTAAAAATGGGAAACAATAAGAAAAGAATAATGCTTCCATTGTAGCACAACCTGAATGTAATGATGGAAATGCACCAAATATGACAGATGAATTAGAGAAACCTTTGGTGTAAATATTGATATGTAATAACTTATCAATTCTGGCTAAACCACCTGGAGAACCATGCATACCGTAATTGGCAGGACCTAAACCGAATAAAATTTTGTACCAAGGTGGAGCAGCTGGGAAAACATTTTGAATGATAACACCAATTAGATTCATGTAACCGAATGCAAATGCATAACCTTGTAATACTGTTGGAGGGCCAAAAATGAATAAAATGGCAGCCACAACAAATGGAGCACCGAAATGGAATAAACCATATGGAATCCAAGCTAAAATGTCAGTAAAAGAATTTGTGGAAGTAGCTAAGATATCACTTAAGTTATCACCATATAATATGGTTTCAATTGCTGGTAACACTTTGACAGTGATAGGTGGCCTACTACTGGCGTTAAAGAATGATGATGTGAAATATAACGCTAACCAAGTAAAAATAGGTAAAGCATTGAAGAAAAATTGAGAAGTTATTGGAACCATAAATAATAGTCCAAATAATGCATATACGAACAGCTTAATTAACCACAGAGCGGGGAAGGCTACGAAAACGAATAGTAAAACGGAACCTAGGAAGCCATAATGTAAATATTCTTTGATTGTAAACTGATGACGTTGTAGTTTTATTAAAGATTGTCTTGGGTCCCAACTTGTTTCTAATTCAGAAACTTTGCTATTGGCTGGCCTTTCTGAAAGAAACCATCTGTAGAAAAAATTTGCCATTTGGTATTATGTTATATGTGGAAGATAAATAATTAATCAATATTGTAATAGAATAAACAATAAATTGACGATGCTCTCTTAAAAATATCCCCTTTCTCTAAAGAATAAAATGATAGCGATTGTTGTTTTGAGTAGCTATGTATTTTGTATTCTATTATTAATACGAGTTACTTTGTTTTATTTATATCTAATTCTTTTTGCAGGTAAAAGATATTAACGCACTGTTGAATTTAACTAATAATCAAACTTAAAATTTGTTATCTAGATAAGAAAACCTTTGTATATCTTCCTTATAAATGTGGATATGATAATAATCAGATACTTAAGCAAAAAGTGCCAAAAAATGTTATTTAGAAGAATCTGAGACAATAATGGTAAATGTCATCTATCTAGTGTTTTTGTTTTATTTAGTTTTTTATTTGTTTCCATTTTTTTCTTTTGCAGAAATGCTTTTGGTTTCAATCTAGAGACTGTCATGAAAGAGCCGAGTTTCTCAGCTAATCTTCCATCTGAAAAAAAAAACACTCTTTAGTGCATGAGTTCCACAACGTTAATGGTGACCTTACTATATAAAACTCCGGAGAAGATCACCTTTGGCAGGTATTTCTCTATGGCAACCACTCTATAAACTTGGATACTTCCTAGTCATTTTCAGACTACCATTTGGTAATATTGTAGAACCTGGAGATGAGCTTCGTTCCACTTGATGTATTTGTGTTTAGATAATATTATTAAAAAAGCGGTCTTTATTATTTATGATATCCAATGTAACGGAATATTATATAGCTCCACTGTTGTCTAAATGGAAAGTGCATACGATATCGTTATATAGAGATATATATTTGTTATAACTTCACAGTTTAAATAAAATTTTCATGTATGTGACTACAAGCCATATTGCTGCTCAAAAAGAGAAAAACTCATCTGTCATATTTCAAGAATAAAATAAAATTTGTTGTCGTTCTCAATATATTGGTACCAATGAATCTTTTGCGTGACTATACACATCTATGTATTATAACAATCCTTAAATTGAGATTATATACTATATGTGCCCTACAATACTGACCTTCTTGGAATAGATGAGTAGATGCGGCGCTAGTTGAAGTGCGGGTAATGGTCTGTATATCGAATTATCTCCTCAAGATCTATCTAACAAAAATGATATTTGAAGAGGCAAAAGTGAGGTAACAAAAGTAGTAGAATAATACAGCTTTAACATCAAGAAATAGAAGAAAACAAACACTTATAAGGTTATATTAAAGTTATTATCCTCCAATCGATCATTAAAAGTACTGTAAATTAATAAAATAAGCAGATATTTTGTCTAATAGTTTTACTGAATAATACTGTATCCTTTACTTATAATCTCTTACTAATTTCCACTCTTCTATTATTTATATATTTGATCACAAGATAATTAAGTACTAGAGATTACCATACTTGAAAATTCCTTGTATCCTTTTAGCATGTCTGTGAGAGCATCCAGAAGAGCCAATAAAGGTGAGAATAAGTACCTACAAAATCTATTAAAAGAAGAAGAAACCGAGCAACTTCAACCTAAAAAAAGGGTAACTAAGAAGACTGGTTCTAAAAAGAAATCGAACAAAATAACCGAACCAGAACAAGAAGAAAGTGTCAGATGTCCAGTTTGTAACACCAATGATGGTAATTATAACGAAGAAACCGATACACACGGTGATATGATCCAGTGTGATGGTTGCGATACCTGGCAACACATAAGATGTATGACCGATGGTAAGGATTCCATCAATTCATTCTTAACTGAAGATGGAAAATACTTTTGCGAAAGATGTGATCCTGACAGATACCCTCACATTGTAAAGCAAGAGAAAAAAGAACCAGAATCAGAAGAAGAAGAAGACGCAATCGATGATTCTATAGAAGCCGAAGAACCATACATTGATGAAGAAAATGAAGATGACGACGACGCATATATTGAAGAGGAGCACCAACCGCAAACTGGCGATCACGATGACCATTTTGTTGAAAATGATGACATCGATGGAAGTTCTCAACGTAAGAAACGTCGGAATAACAGTACTCCGATCAATAAAGTCAAAGGTAGCAAGAAAAGAAAATCAACATCTGCTGAGCCAGCAGTCAAAACACCTGAAGTTAAAGAGCCTATTAAAGTTTTCACTAAGGATGACAGAATGAGACAAAACGCATTAAAGATGTTTATTGACTTATTTACCAAATATATTATACCTGATACAATTGATGCCGAAACATATAGTATTCCTGAAAATGAGACTATAGAAAGTATATCAAATATTCGAGGTAAAGATCTAGAAAATGCCTTGTATGAAGCTTGGTATGATAAAGAACACAACTTGCTAAGCAAAGTATATGCAGAGAAAGTCAGAAATCTATTTTCTAACCTTAAAGACAAAAAAAATGTAACATTAAAAACACATACAGTACGAAAGGAACTACCTTTTGATAAATTAGTAAAGATGAGTGTTACAGAGCTAGCAAACCCAGACTTACAGGAATTCAAGGAAAAAATTGATATACAATCTTTGGATCAAGTTACTATCCAAAGATCAGACATGCCTATGTACACTAAGACTCACAAGGGCAATGAAATATTAGAAGATACTGAGTCATATGATGACCAAGTTGACGTACTTTATGCTAAAGA
Organism: Kazachstania psychrophila; assembly: GCA_030579255.1. Lineage (NCBI taxonomy): Eukaryota > Fungi > Ascomycota > Saccharomycetes > Saccharomycetales > Saccharomycetaceae > Kazachstania > Kazachstania psychrophila. The sequence goes on along the minus strand of JAKTQD010000016.1, from coordinate 55,863 downwards.
TAACATTAAAAATAGAGATATTTCTGAGGATGAGGACAACATAGATGACATTAATACCGCCAACGCTTCTGTATATGGAGTTATTAAAACAGCACCAGGTACCAAAGTTCCAGGACCAAAAGAAACAATAGCGGCTCTTTCAATGCCATTAAAAAGAGTAAATATTCAATACGATGAAGTTGGTTGGGATATTACCGGTTACTTAAAATTTATTGGAAGTACGATTGATATGGACAATAAATTATACAGCGATGCTTTAGTTGACGGCGTCCTGTCTGTTGAAGGTAGATTAGCTAGTGACAAGGCTTTTGATTATTTAAGAGAAGTAAAATCGATAAGAAATGTGGTTGCATTTCAACTAACCAGACCTAGTAACAGTGAGTCTGTAAACCAAATAAATTCTATGATTGATTCGCTACTTATGTCTGATAGATTATTAGGGATAAAGTTGAAAAGACATTACGAAAAGAATATTTATATCATGGCCTCAAAACAGGATGAGGTACCATCGCTCTTTAAAGAATTATATGGCAATAATGGGAGTATAATGGAAAATATAGTACAATCAGAACCATCTCTATTTTTATTAATTGTTATTAAACCAGAGCTTACTGCTTATGCTTCTTAATTTACTCAAATTAAAATTTCCACAGCTATTACAGCTGTTATATATATATAAATTCTGTAACAATACACAATGTCTTCATTTATTTCAGAAATATTTCGAATTTACTTTGCTTCTATCTAATGCCCTCTACCAATAAGTCAGTGAGTTATAATATTCTAACGATAGATTCATATGAACTTAATTTAGTTATATAACATAATAAATAGAGTACATATTTAAAATAGTAATTATTGATGTAGATGTTTATTAAGATACAAATTCGAAATACTTTATAATATATTAAATGACTATATAAATAAAATATCACTAATTTAAGCCTTGGCTAAAGCCTTCTTAACAGTGTATCTCTTTTGCTTTCTTAGAACCATAACTTGGAATCTTTCGAAGTCAGATAAAGTAGCTCTTCTTTCACGTTGAGCAATCTTCTTAGCCCAGGAGGTAGTAGCCCATTTTTCGCAAACACCGGCAGCAGCCCACTTCTTAGAGACAGTGGAGGTTCTGGCACCTCTTGGTAAAGCAAAGGTTAATGGAGTTAAGACGACTTGACCTAAGTGAATAGCTTGACGTGGAACACCAGTTTGTGGACCATCAATTAAAGCCTGTAAAAATATTGTTAGTATAATGTAATTGTGGAAACGGTAAGTGAAAATTTTGAGATTGACAACTAGTGGTAGACATAGAAAAAAAAATCATAAAGTTAGATTGATATTAATGCATATTTTAAGTACCATCATTTAGTTATATAGTACTGGGTGTACTAATCGGAGGTTACTATATGCTCAATCATCATATTATGGTGTTTCGCATATCATTTATCAAAAGGTTGGCAATATTTTCAATAATGGTTTTAGTTCAATCTTATGGTAATATTGTAAACTCTATTCATTCACATAGTTCATCATCTTTTTATTTCACTTTTAACTTAATCTATATCTTATAACATACTAATTTATGATCGATGATTTCAACGATAGTAGCTAATTTACCGGCGTATTGACCTTTCTTGATCAAAACGACACGGCCAACTTGGACTAATCTCCAGTTAGTAGCCTTAACAACAGATTCAGTGGACATTTTTGTATAGTTTGTTCGCTTATAAACTTAAATTAAACGTGTATAAGCAATAAGTGATAATATACTTCTAAAATAGTTAGGTTTCTAGTTGTCAATATTGCCCTCAGAATAGTCAAAGTCTGCAACTTTGGTGAGTATTCTGCTTGCAGTTAGTGGTGAAGTTTGGCTGTAGAGAGTCGATGGTTCCGCTTGGTGCCAGTGAAACATTGCACTGTGAGAGTAATGCGTCGGGGTAGAAGTTGCAGTAAACCCATCTTTTCAGAAAAAATATCAGAAATGGTATTCTTTTTTCTTAGAAGTCGCGATTATGTTTGAAATACCGGCGTGGTGTCCGGAAGTAACATGATAAATATGAAATGTATGGGTGACGGTCAATTAAAAGTATTTTCAGTAATTTATCGCTTAATTTTATGATGCGAAATATTATATATATATATTTTCAATTTGATGGAATATAATCATTTTTTATTATTCAGTATAAAAATTAGAACAGATTGCTAACTACTTTTTGATTAAGAGAACTGCACTTTGTATAATTGAGAAGTCAATTGAACATCTTCTAGTGAAAGTAAATTAACGTATGTCGAAGATTCACCAGATGGTAGATCTCCTCATATAGTTGTTGCAAAACTTCTCTATTTGATGTGTAAGATATACCCAATTCTAATTGGAGATTATACCTATATTTGAATGATGATATAATTTGCGATCTAGAACGAAATTGCCTGGGACATGCCTAGTTCCATATAGGGCATTTTGTAGCATGCGACCAATATCTTATCTGACACATATTATGGGTTAATCTCTAATTTCTTGCTCATACTGTAGTAGTGACATACTATACTAGTCACATTTAATTACTTATGCATTTTATTGAACGATACTTTTACCAAATGGACTTTAATGTTTATTGGTGTCACAGTGTAAATCCGGGTAAATAGTAGACAACATGTAATGTTTTGATATATATATATTTTGGTGTACACGTGAAGAGTAAAGATAAACTAGGGATCAATACCATAGTTGCCTAAAAGGAAGTTAATAAGAGCTTTTTTCTAAACCTTATAAGCTTAGATATATCAATATCCAGATAGAAATGTCGAATTCTAGATACTCACAAGTTGAAAATGATGTATGTTATAATTATAAATTGTTGCCGGAGACTAATACCAACTTTACTAACATTCTTTCAAAACATTTGATAAAATTTTAAATAGAATGATCAAAAATTAAACAGTTTAGCTAATAAGCTAGCTACTTTTAGAAATATTAACCAAGATGTCAATGATCAAGCGGTTAACGATAATTCATTACTTAATCAGATCTCTAATTCATTCGATGCTTTATCAAACAACATTAGAAACACATCTCATAGACTAACCAGAACAATGAATGCTGGTAATAGCATCTGGAAAATGGTAGGTCTAGCCTTACTTGTTTTCTTTATAATATATAATCTATTTAAATTTATCTAATTCATCCACTAATCCCAACTTGGGTTCATCAAACTATAAAAAAATGCATAATGTGATAATATGTATCATTATTATATTTAAAATATTCTATCTAATAAATAGCCTATTTAATTACTTTCCTTGAGCGGCGTCTCTTCCTAATCTGTAAGTACCGATAGCCTTACCCCAGTTAACCTTCGATCTTGTAATTGGTAATCTTCTTCTTAAAGCTTTGAATTGACTTTCATTTAATTCAGTAAAAGAAGCTTCTAAGCTCTTTTCAAATTCAGCTTCAATTTCAGAAATTGATACTATGACATCGTTAACACCCTCGTTATTAATTTCTTTGTTGGAGGTAAAACTAACGTTACCATCTTCGTAGTAATGAATTTGTACGGATATTTTACCTTTTAAGTTTCTGTTCTTTAGGTTGTATATGTAACTGGACTTCCAGTGACCATTCCAGAAATTAGTTGGGTTATATTTAGTGCTGACAATAGTGATTTGAATTTCGTTGATGCCATCAGAGCCTTCTTCAACGATTGGAAATAGACCTAAACTAACATCACCCGGAAATTTAGCTTCTGAGTATTCTTCTAACTGACCATATATGGTTTTAAGTTCATCATTTAAGTTTATTTTATCGTATGGTTGAACATCTAAGCTTTTACAATTTAAATGATCCACAGAGAAAGAGATTGAATTTAATGGATCACAAAATCTAGATGTACCATCTCTATTATTCTCAGATAAGATAACAGATTTACCGTTCACTTCAATTGGTATGTTGTTCTTAATATTATATTGTTCAATAACCTCTAGGATATTGTCCTTAGAGTTTTCCCCTACAATGGTAATTAAATCATTGTAAACTTCCTTAATTTCACCAGCTGGACAGTCAGCTATAATTTCAGAGATAATTGTTTCGAAGTTAGGTTCAGACATTATTGACGGTTTTAGCTTGATATTATTCTATAGTTATACTGATCCATTCAATCGTGTTTATAAAGGGGCATTTGGCATAGGGTTTAATTTTTTATTTTTCAGCTCGATTAAATTTTAATGTTAATCAAGAAATTTTGAAACCCTGTACGAATAGATATGTGACAAGTATATATAAATTGTAAATATATAATAGTTTAAACAGCACGATAAAAAGTATGACTATTGATTGCGTTATGAGAGGTAAATTATTTTCTTCACCTTCTTTTTTATACCTTAAATATTATATATAGATATTGCAAATGAAACTTCTATTGCCTTTGGCCCATGGATGAACAACCTGAATTAAAGGATGGTCAAAAGTGTTGATGTACTTGAGCTTGGTTTACGGGCAGCTGTCCTGGACTATATTGGTTAGGATATGAAGGCAATTGTTGTTGTTGTTGTTGTTGTTGAGGCTGTTGAGGTTGCATGTATTGTGAATATTGCTGCTGTTGCTGTAGCGGCTGAGGTTGAGCAAATGTTTGCTGAGGTGGCATTGTCTGTTGAGGGAACTGCTGATATTGCGGCTGTGGAGGTTGTTGTTGCATGTAACCTGTTTGAGCTGGGGGCTTGTAAGCTGCGTTGGCGGCCTGGTCAACCATTTGATTATAAGTCTGTTCGGCACGGGCAAGAACTTGACGAATGGAAGATATATCTTCTTTTTCTCTTGCGTATTTGCCAAGCATCTTTGTGATTTGAGGTCTCAATGGGGTAACCGATGCATAAAGATCATTGACTTCTGGGTTTTGAGTAATATCAGTTGAGTTTTTATTATTTTGTGTGTTATATTTTAATGTAGAATACAAGTTGTTAACTTTATCCTTTTGAGAGAAGACAGCATCTTCTTTTTGATTTTCCTGTTGTATTTCTTGAACAGTTGGATCTGATATTGGAGTAACGTAATTCAGTGGGAAGATACCAACTTTACCATGTAGAGAACCTCTCCACCAGTCTCTATAGACCTGTTCTAATACTATAATGATTTCACCTTTTTGAAAAGACAATTCATCTTGTTCATTAGAAGTTAAATCATACATTGCCCTGACTTTTCTAACCACATTAGCAGGTGGAAGTTGTCCATGTGTCTGTTGCATCTGTGGGATCACGGTTCGAGGTTGCGAATATGCTTGTTTTTCAGTTTCATACTCTTGTAATGACATTTTTAATGCTTCTTCCAGTTCTTTATCTTCGTGTTGTTTAGTTTCATTGCTTATTTCGTGCTTAACAGGTTTAGTTGGTTGATCATACAGATATGGGAAGTTCTTCTTTATCTTACGGTATAAGTCTTTCATTGAGCGTAGAGATGGGTCATCACTAAATGATTTCGCCAACTGTCTTACAATACTTGCTGTTTCTTTCTTGACAGTGATATGAACCGTTTGACTTTCGATCAAAGAGGACAGAATCCCAGTGAAGTGTTTAGAACTGATCTGTTGTTTCAGCCTGGACCCACAGTTCTCAGCCAGTGCCACCACCAGTGACAGGGATCTCAGTAACACATTAGCGTCCTGTTGTTCCAGTCTTCTCTCTATTAACAGCATAGCATCCTTCCCATTATCTTCGGGATCCACCTTAACTATATCGCATACTTCGATGATAGCTTGCCAGTTATCTGCTCTGAGCTTGGGGTCAGTTGCCTTCAAAACGGCCTTACTTAGTTCTAACTGCATTGCTTCGTATACACTGCTTGATGAGCCCTTGTTCACAAATAACCAGTGCTCATTAATGGAACTTCCTCTTTAAGTTGTGAAACCTCTCCTAATCAGTTTCACAATCCCACCTTAGGGTTTGGCCCACTGCCTCAAGTTAGGGTAAGAGACCAACATAAAACTGTCCGGACTGATACCCCTATCAACAGGGGACAGCCCGGACAACAAACGAAAGAAAGAAAGAAAAATAAATGTAAATCGTGTGACACGTTGACTGATCCTGACGTTTTTTACTAGATCTTTTCCATTTCTCTTGTCCGTGGAAAAATTTTTGGACAGGAAATGACCACCCGCGGATCCCTCTGCTGGTTTTAACTGCCACCGCGAAGGAATCCTTTTTCTAGAAATTCTCGATATTTTCAAAGCGTCTTGGGACGGTATTTACAGGTATCTTGAAGGCAACTGCTTATAACAACAAACGGAATAATAAATATTCTGATTTATCATATATATTGAACAATATATAATAATCACGATTATTGCTATTGCATACACTAAGCAATAACCAAAATCGCTATTATAGACACATCTTTTCTCTCTCTTTTCATTGGCATTTATTGGCTATATACTCGTCGTGTTAACAGTGTTTAAAATTTTAAGTTCATTGTTTCCATTGGGCTTACAAAACAAATTATACTGATAACTAAAAAAAACAATATAAATCCAAATAACCATGTCTGATGCTGGTTTACAACTGCCTATGCCTCAGAAAACTGAGAAATTCAAGTCTAGGGCTAGACGTGCCTCTTCTGTCGGTAGAATCGACTTAGGTGATACCGTGCCTGGATTAGGTACCATGTATACCTCCAAACAATCTAAAAACGCTGCACAACAAAGACTTAAAAGACTCACCGAATCTAGCAAAGGTGATATGGACCTTATAAAGAAGATTTGGTTCTCCTTTAGAGAAGTTAACTATCGCCACACTTGGGTTAGTCCTCTGATACTCTTAATCATATTTTATAGTGCCTATTTTACTTCTGGAAACTTAACAGAAACAAATCCTTTGCATATGTTTGTCGCTGTTTCTTATAGAGTAGGGGAAACGGATCAATACGGTAAAGGTATCAAGGACTTATCATTCGTCTTCTATTACATGATCTTCTTCACTTTCTTAAGAGAATTCCTATTAGATATCATATTACGTCCTTTACCTGGCCTATTAAACGTTTCTTCTAGTCATAAGAGTAAGAGAATTATAGAGCAAGCATTCTACATCGTCTACTATGGTTTCTCAAGTCCATTTGGTTTATACGTCATGTACCACTCTGACTTATGGTTATTCAGAACAGAAACAATGTACAGAACTTTTCCAGATATAACAAATCCTTTCTTATTTAAAATCTTCTACCTATGCCAAGCCGCATTCTGGGCACAACAAGCTTGTGTTCTAGCTTTACAATTAGAAAAACCAAGAAAAGATCACCAGGAAATGATCTTCCATCATATTGTTACTTTATTGTTAGTATGGTGTTCTTACGTTTTCCATTTCACAAAGATGGGTTTAGCTGTTTACATCAGTATGGACGTCTCAGATTTCTTATTATCTACTTCAAAGATCTTCAATTACCTAGATTCCATCTTCACAGCACCAGCCTTCTTTATCTTCGTTGTGGTATGGATATATTTACGTCATTACATCAACATCAAAATCCTATGGTCTGTATTAACTCAATTCCGTACTGAAGGTAACTACGTCCTAAACTACGCAACTCAACAATATAAATGTTGGATCTCTTTACCATGTGTATTCACATTGATCCTAGCTCTTCAATTGGTTAACTTATACTGGTTATTCTTAATCCTAAGAATCCTATATAGAATCGTTTGGAAGGGTATTACAGAAGATACCAGAAGTGATAAAGAAGATAAAGAAGATACTGATGATTCTGACAGTTCTCTTGACTACCCAGAAACTAAGAAAGAACAATAATTAAGTTAAGTCTCATTTTTTTAAAAGGAATTCCCATTGGATACCGATATATATTTATATTAGATTGTTAATTAGTACTTATATGTAATATGTTTTTTTATTAGTTTAATATCATAGATAATGTAAAAATATATCAAGCTAATTTTACTTTTTTCTTATTATTATCATTCTGGATCAACTATACTTTTATTTCTTACCTCTTCTTTTTTTTGGAATTACACACACTGCTTCCTGAAAATGTAAGGTTTAGCTGTGGGAAACATCATCACATAAAATAGATATAGCTTTTACAACAAGCAATTAGTTTACACAGAATTACTTATTTACTTCTCAAATAAAATCAAGTTAATATTCAAGTAAAATAATTATCTAGTAATTATTTAGATTAAAATAGCTATTAATCTTATTGACTAATTGAAACGAATTAATTAGCATTTAGAAAGAAGAGGTGGCACAGGAATAATGAGTGACTTTAACGAGTACGAAGACAACAGCGACTACATAATGGATGATAGTAGCACATTCTATCATAGTCACCATGCAGGTGACAGCGAAGATGACGATAACCACCACCACCACCCTGAAGTAGACTATGACGATGGGAGTGATGTTAACGACAACGATCACAGTTTCAACTCAGATGATGATGAGGAGGAACTTAATACTCACAGTCGCCATCATATTCGTAGACATAAAAGTAACCGTGAGGACGAAGAAGAACATGAAGAACATGAAGAACATGAAGAACATGAAGAACAAGATCATCTAAGTTTTGGTAACGATGGCAGTCAAGATGCCTTTGGAGGAAATTTCGATCCTAATACCTTTTTCCAAAGATTTGCAGCTGGTGCAGGGGGGAATTCCGATGGAAGAAACCTAGAGGATGTTCTACCAGGATTATTATCAATGCTAAATGCAAGAAGAGGTTCGGGTGCTCAAGGTCTAGGTGGTGGCCAAGGTGCCAGAATGAATAAGTTAGTAGAGAATGTCATTAATGCAAACCAAGACCCATATATCGCCATGGAAAGTCTAAGAGAGATATCAGAAAGTATGTTAATGATGAACCAAATAATTGTGGATAGAGTTATCCCAACGGAAAAACTATTAAACGGTATAGTATCCGTTTTATCAAGCCCGATCTTACAAGAAGATATGGAATTACAGTTGCAAGCCTGTAGATGTGTATATAACCTATTCGAAGTTTATCCTGAAAGCATCTCATTAGCGGTGGATAAAGAAATCATTCCAATTTTGAAAAGTAAATTAGCAGAAATCAATTTTATTGATCTAGCTGAAAATGTGCTTGAAACTTTAGAGTACATGTCAAGAATTCATGGTAAAGATATTTTAACATGTGGAGAATTATCAACTTATATACAATACTACGATTTCTTCACGATACATGCCCAAAGAAAAGCTGTAGCTATCGTATCCAATGCATGTGCTCGTGTTGAGCCCTCGAATTTCGATACAATCAAAGAAGTATTCCCAATATTGAAACCAATTTTCCAAAATGTTACTGATCAAAACATATTGGGTAGAGTTTTAGATATCTTATATGGTACATGTGGTGGTCTACGAGAAGAATCTATGTTAGAGGAATTATTCACTAACGATATCCTTGAGAGACTATTGCATCTAATATCCAATTCCGATATAGGTACAGATGAAAATTTAAAATGTTTTGATATCTTATCAGTCTTAGCTGGTACAAGTTCTCAAATCACCAAAAACTTGAATGAAACTACAGATGTCTCAGGTGTATTATTCCAATGCCTACACAATTATAGTAAAGCTCCTGGAACTCCACTTCATGAAACATTAATGTTTGTACCGAAAAACATATTACTCGTAATTGCAAGATTCTGTGCATTATTATTTCCTCCAGAAGAGGATCAACTGTTATCCTGTGATGAACTTAAAGTTGAAGAACAGCCTCTAGAAGGTGATGACAAGAGGAAGAATCTAGTTATTAACTTAACACCTCTCTTGGTCGAAATATATATGAATACTATGGATATTGCTGTTAGAAAATATGTTTTAATATCCCTCACCAGGTTTATCAGTAATATGACTGAGGATTTTGCTAGTAAAATCCCAATAGATAAAGATTTGATTAGATTAATTGGCTCTTCACTAGCTCAAGATAAGTCTAACTTATCAACCAAAGAAAAGTGTCCCTTAGAAGTTGGCGTCCTATTAGTTGGTATCCTTTCACTTGTTAAGAGATTAGTAATTAAATTTGAAGATAGGTCCCTTTCTCTTTTGAGAAGAGAAGGTATTTTTGATTTGGTTAGATCCATTGACAATGTGTTTACCTCAAATAATGAAGGAGAGACGATAGAGTTTGACGAAGAGAAAGAAGTAGAACAATCTGATGAGGATGATGAAGAAGATGATTATGACATGCTCGTTAGCGGTGAAGATCTTCCAACTCAAAGAAAGCCTAAGAAGATTATATTTAAAATATTCAATTTAATGACTTTTGAAACTGTAAGAGAGAGTGTTCTGGACCTATGCAAGATTCTTCTTACCTCATTTGATATGGATGGAGAAGTGGCCAATAATAATCTGAAGGATGTTTCTTTTGTAATAGATCAACTAAAACTTCAGAATGTTGATCACAATTCATATGAAGAAGTTAAAGCTTACTGGAAAACTATTAGTGATTGTATTTTCCACGATGATTTCACGTTATCCGGTTTTGAGTTTATCTCTAGTGGTCTAGCATCATTCCTAGCATCTCAGATCATTTGTTTTAACCAATCCAGTTCAATTAATAAACTAGTGTTAATTGAAATTTTTGGAGACAGAATAAAAGAATTGGTCGGTATTCTTCAATCTGCCCTAACTAGAGTAGAATCATTCGAAGTTTTAGACTGCGGTATACAAGGAGAAGAAGGTGGTATGGCTTCTCTTGGAAGACAAATGACTATTAATCTAGTTCCAGACAACGATAGTGATCATGATGAAGCTATGCTTGGCTTGAAAAACACACTGATCTCAATTCATTGTATTGCATCTTTTAGAACATGTGGAGAATTCCTTAAAAATAGAATAATGAATGCTAGATTTGTTAATTCCATTATTGGTAGATCTCAAAACGAACCAGTTAGCAATAATACGGCCGTAATGGAAAGTTTAAAGAATGCAAAATTTCAGTTTTCGATAGAAGGTGAACAAATTTCAATTGATGATACTATCTTTGGCGCTGTATTTAAATATTTAAAGGAAGAAAAGACAGATTTAAAAGAACTATGGAACAAATCGCATGTTGTTAAGTTTAAAATTAAGACAGAAACACAAGCTAAGATTGAAGCATTATCTGAAGATGATGAAATAAGTCAAGACGATAAAATGGATGATGACAAAGAATCTGTTGACCCTAAAGAAAAGCTATTGGATAACATTTACACCACTAAAGACTTAAAAAGTGACAATGATAGCCCAGCTGATACTATAATGATTATTTTAAAATTTTTTAGAAATAATGTGGAAAACAGTGAAATGTTCGTAAACTCAAAACTTAGTGCAAAATTATGTAAGCAATTAGATGAACCTCTAATTGTTGCAGGCGGAGCTTTACCTGATTGGACATTGCGTCTGACAAGAGATTATTCGTTCCTATTTCCATTCGAAACTAGAATGTTTTTCTTACAATGTATATCATTCGGTTATGGTAGATTAATCCAAATCTGGAAAACCCACATGGGTAATGATAAGGAGATTGGTGGCGACAACCAAATTTTCCAACTGGGACGTGTTACAAGACACAAGTTACGTATTTCAAGAAGTAAACTATTCTTAACTGGTCTAAAGATAATAGATAGATATGGTGGGAACCCTAGTATATTAGAAATGGAATACCAAGAAGAAGTTGGTACTGGTTTAGGTCCTACACTGGAATTTTATGCTACTATGTCTAAAGAATTTGCTAAAAAGAACCTTGGACTGTGGAAAGCTGATAATTACAGTTCTAAGATTGATGAATCTGATAATACTACTGCATATGAATATATTTCGGGACTGTTATTCCCAGTTCCCTTAGGTTCCGCAGCTCATGATTCTACAAAGGTTTTGGAACTATTCTCACACTTAGGTACCTTTGTTGCAAGATCAATGCTTGATAATAGAATCTTGGATTTCAATTTCAACAAACTTTTTTTTACTTTGGCTCACGAACTAACAAGAAATGAAGAACTAACTAATTATGACAACAATATCGAAAATGCTATATTCTTGATTTCAGAAGTTGATAAACAGATATCAAACTCTCTAAAATACCTATATGAGAATAAAGATGAAAAGGAAAATATCTCTTCTTTATGTTTAACTTTTGTTTTACCAGGTACTGATGTTGAGTTAATAAATGATGGGAAATCCATAAATGTAACCTCAGAAAATGTTGTGAGCTACACTAGACTTTTAATCAACCAAATAATTGGTGACGGTATCAAAAGTCAATTACACTCATTTATTGATGGGTTCTCTAAGGTTTTCCCGTATAATAATCTATTAATACTATCACCTGAAGAATTGATTGATATATTTGGTAAAGTCGAAGAAGATTGGACCACTGATACTCTTTATAACTCCATAACAAGTGATCACGGTTATACTATGGATTCTCCTACAATTCATGATTTTATTTCAATATTAACTGTATTTAACTCCAAGCAAAAGAGATTATTTACACAATTCTTAACTGGTTCACCAAGACTTCCAATTGGAGGATTCAAAGCCTTAAAACCAAAGTTTACTGCGGTATTAAAGCATGCAGAAAATGATATGTCACCAGATCAGTATTTACCAAGTGTAATGACTTGTGCAAACTATTTGAAGCTACCAAAATATAGCAACAAAGAAATAATGCATCAACGTTTAATTCAAGCAATTGAAGAAGGTGCTGGGGCATTCCTTCTATCTTAATCATATGGAAACCAATCTGATATATATTATTTTGTAATAAGTAAGAGAATGTATATACGTGTTATTTTGTTGAGAGAGAATTAGCTGGTGTTGGTATTATAGGCTGATTTTATCTAAATAAAAAAACGATAAAAAAACTTTAAATAGAGAAACGTTCATCAACTATGGAACGGTTATAAAACCTTTGTGTTTCAGCTTTTAGTGGAACGATACTGAAACAATGCCACAGAAGAAATGTCAAACAAACAAATTTGACTAACAGGAATACTAGTAATTGTCAAATATTGTGGTCGTGAATCAGTGCATTGCATCGAAGTTTCTCTGAAACAAATGCTTGTGCGTGTTTTGACTCTTTATCTGAATTTCAAAATATTCTATATATTTTTATTCCTTGTCTGCATTGCTTGTTTCGGAAAAGTAATTACATATAGAAAAGTCCGTACAACCATCGGCGAAATTTAACTGTTTCATTAAAAAATCGAACAATGGTTGAAGTGATATCGTCAAAAAAGTGATATACCCAGCACTAAAGTTATGTTGTCCACAGTAAACTTCTTCGAATGGTAAGATTTCTTACCATTTATTGTTCTTTATCAGAATATAGAACAATACAGGCTAAGGGACCTTAAGAGTACTTAAAGTGAAAGATGAAAGTTCTCTGTACCCTTTTCCCTATATCCATTTTCCCTTCCATACCTTTTGATTGATTATTAGGGGAACAAACAAGAAACAAGGTAATTTACAATTATTTTTGAGAAAAGAATGTCTGACACTGGTAGTGCAGATTATTTCATTTATGACAAAATTCTTACGGAAATCAACGAGCAGGATAATTTAAAAACTTCTTACCAAAGAACAGTACAAGATTTTAGAATAGCAAGTTTCCCAAAATTTGACAGAACTACAGAACCTCAACAGATATTAAATTTAGATTTAGATTTCAATTTTAACAAAGTGCTAAATAACAGTAGTGAAGACTTATTCAGTTCCAGTTGCGATAATCTTCCTCATCTGATAAAAGATTCTAATTACACACTCGATATGTTGTCATTTAACAGCAAATATAAAAACTCTCATAAACGTCATCTAGAGAAACCAGTTAATATCACTAGAATGTCATCACCATCGATGTTGAGTGACTCTTCATATAATCAAAATTTCCCAAGCATACCCTATGATGATTTTGAACCTAATATCAACAAGAATTCACATAATGACTATGGGTTTTCTGAAGAATTCCCAAGTTCTCCTCCACATACTCCAATCATGCAGATTGAATCAAAACATTTACCTACGACACCAAAAACTAATAACACTAATTTCAATTCTATTACTAGCTCTATGTCTCATTATAGAGATAGTGATTTTATATTAAGTCCAACAGCTAAGAATTCAAACTCAACGTATTCATATTCAAAACCATCCACTATTAACAATACACCTTTGTTATTAAATCCAGGTAATCTTTCAAAACCATTTCCTAAATTATTTACTAAACCTCCTGCATCTGATATTTTACTGTCGCCAGTGTCTTTGACAGAGACACACTCAAATAATATATTCATGAGAAGTCCCTTACGTGGTAGAAACAGTCATGGTCAAAGAAAAAGCAGTACGGGATCAATGAAGGGTGCCTTCATTTCACTTTTTAATTCAATCAAGAGAACTCCGTCCAAAGAGAAGCATAGGATAAATTCAAGTAATTTGCCTTTTAAAATTTCATCTCCATACAATGCAAAGCACATTCATCATGTTGGTTTTGATGATGAAACTGGATCTTACATTGGTTTACCTAAAGAATGGCAGCAATTATTGACTTCAAATGGTATAACTGAATCCGAACAAGAAGAAAACATGCAAACATTAACGGATATTGTTCAATTTTATCAAGACACCACAAATGCATGTTCGCAAGAAAAACTTTTAGAGACATTTAATGGTTCTACATATTTAACTGAAAGTCAATTGAATATTTCTCCTGAAGAAGCATATACAGCCATAGAAGAGCCAAGGGGGCTCGATGATGATAATGATACAACAACAACATCGTGCCTAATGTTTGACGATACTTCGAATCCAGTTACTCCAAAGAAGAATATTATTGATGATAGCATTTTTGAACAGAACCAAATTAGTGAAGAATTGGAAAAGAAACCCACTTATAATTTCAAATCTTATGAAAATGAAAATAAACCTAAACAACCAGGCCTAACATTTGAACTTTTATCAGATCAGCAGCTTAGGGGCCAAAAAAACTCAGAAACATATACGAATGAAATAAGTGGCGATCAGTTATATTCTGAATTAAACGGTATTTGTAGAAAAGAAGATCCTAGAAATATCTACAAAGATTTAATACGGATCGGACAAGGTGCATCCGGTGGTGTATATATAGCTTACGAGGTTGGCACTAATGCAACAGTTGCTATTAAAAAAATGGATATTAAGAAACAGCCAAAAAAGGGTTTTATTTTAAATGAAATCAAAGTAATGAGTCAGAGTAGACATAAAAACATTGTTAATTTTATTGACGCTTATATACTTAAAAATGATTTGTGGATTATAATGGAGTATATGGAAGGTGGTTGCTTAACAGATATCTTGACAAAATGTTTCATGACAGAAGGTCAAATGGGAGCAGTCTGTGGAGAAATATTACAAGGTCTTAAGTTTCTTCATTCTAGGCATATCCTCCATAGAGACATAAAATCAGATAATATCTTACTATCAAAGAACGGTGAAATTAAACTGACTGATTTTGGATTCTGCGCTCAATTAAAGAATCTTAAATTGAAAAGAAATACTATGGTAGGAACACCGTATTGGATGGCTCCAGAACTTGTTTCAAGAAATGGATACGGACCAAAAGTTGATATTTGGTCTCTAGGTATATTGACAATTGAGATGATTGAATCTGAACCACCATATTTAAATGAGTTGCCATTAAGAGCGTTGTACCTAATTGCAACAAAAGGTACTCCAAAGTTGAAAGAACCTGAAAAAGTAAGCGTAATGTTAACTTCATTTTTAGCAAGATGTTTAAACGTTAATCCTGAATATAGGGCAAGCACTGCAGAATTACTAAGACATCCATTTATAACAGAAGTGGCTGATGATATCAGTTCACTGATCCCATTAATACAGTTTACTATGAAGGACATAAAAACTGAGCATTGAAGGAGTATTAATATGCCATATTTAATTTATTACTTATTGATATACACGTATATCTATTCTTATATATACTATAATACCCAAACATTAACGATTGTATGAAAGAAAAATTCAACTTTTAACCGCTTAACTTTTATGAGCTCTGTTCTTCCCTTATGTGACAAATCGTGAAATGTGTATAATACATTCACCAGTAATGTATTTATTTACTCGTATTAGTTATTTAATGAAATTATTAATCAGAATCTACAATCAGTGACGAATTGGTGTCGTTTATAAATAATCTTCTAGGAACAGTAGATGGTCTTATGCTTGTATCGGTATCATCTATATGTCTATTTTTCAAATTAACTATACTTGAAGACTCAGGACTCGATGCAAGCGAATCATTATCAGAAGACTCATCAGTACTTTCAGTGATACGATCATCTCTTTGTGAATCAAAGCTTTCTGGCACTATAACCTGAACAAAGAACATTTTGGCTTCGTCAATACCTTTATTCACAAAGGAATAATTATTAAATGATGGAACTTGAAATGAACAGCCTTCAGTAGTAATGAACTTGTTCTCTGCAACAGTGACTTCTATGACACCCTGTACAACAAAGAATGTTATGAATGCATTATGCGAATCTGTTAGATCTCTTTTACCAT
This sequence comes from Kazachstania psychrophila, assembly GCA_030579255.1. NCBI lineage: Eukaryota > Fungi > Ascomycota > Saccharomycetes > Saccharomycetales > Saccharomycetaceae > Kazachstania > Kazachstania psychrophila. Next base: position 39,324 of record JAKTQD010000016.1, on the reverse strand, counting down.
GAAAAGGTAATTTAAGCATACCACTCGCAAAGTGATCTTTATGTTTGTCAAACATGACAGCTAATTTATATTTTTCATTCTGTGATTCTTTTGTTCTCTCTGCCTGGGAAACATCTGGGGCGTATGCTATAATTTCGTCGCTTTGTTTTTCTAGTGACGCATTGATTCTACCTTTATAAATACCATCCTTTAACCATTCTGCCTCAATAATTTGGTTATCTTCAATTTTTCGCATAATATCTGTATTTGCTGATACTAATGTACTCTTTCGATTATTTTGAACTCCTCTTTTAATCGGTCTAGGTTGTGAACCAGAAATAGTATTATTCTGTACGTTACTTATAGAATTAGTTTGATTCCTTCTTTTTGGTTGAGGCATTTCCTTTACCTCTTCGTCATTCTCATATTCATGAGTTATAATTTTTTCAATATCTAAAACAGGTTTTGAGGATTTTCTCTTAAATACAACCTTCTCATTTCTCCAATAATCTAATGGTGGTATCTTAATTCTAGTAGATATTCTAATGCCAGGGGTATTATCTGACTGTGTGTTTCTCAATTGAGAAGGTATGTATTCGTCATCATTATCTGACGATATGTAACCATGTTCATACGATAGTGCATCTCTTTGGGACGGTCTTTGTTCTTCGTCAGCTTTATAATATTCATCTTCTTCTGATGGAATATATGTCGTATCCACACCGTTATAACGGGCAGATTCATCATTTCCTTCAAGTACTGTAGGAAGTTCTATTTCATCAGAATCAATATCCGATGAGGAAGATGATCCTGAAGATAATAGATCTGAATTATAATCATTATCTTCAACTTCGCTATCTACTTCATACTCGGATATTTCTTCTTCTAGAATGGCATTGTCTGATGTATTAAATGATGTATTTTCAACTGTTGTGTCAGCATCATGAACCAAATCTGGTATATCTGTGTAAGGGTTGTATGTTGTACGATTTATTGATTCTTTCTCCTCCTTTTCTCTATAATTAATTCTAGATTCATCCAGATCATATGAGGTTTCATATCTATCAATTAGTCGATTATTCTTATTGTTGTCATTTTCTCTACTGATAAAATTAAATCTTGAATTTACTGGAGAAAGTTCGTCTTCTTCTTGAATTATATCTAATGAAGGTATTTCATCATATTTTTGATTAGAGTACTCCTCAATTTCTGGCAATAATTGTTTTGGTTTGGATTCACTGCGTTTGTTATTTGTATTCAAGTCATGATTCAACAAAGATGATCTTCTACTATTTTCAATTGCAGGTGAGAATATATGAGGTGATGAAAGTTGAGAAATATTTAACTCTGGAGGAATAAATGGAAGTGTTTTTTGTTGTTTACTTGGTAGTATAGAGGACTTTCTTCTTTTTCTTCTTATAGTTATCATACCGGAATCCTCATCGTTGAAGAAATCATCAACATTTTCCATGTTGTACTCGTCCTTCTTTATATCATCTTTTACTTTCAGACCAGTCTTACGAGACTTAACACCTAAATCCATGTAATCCATGTTAATTATTTGGGGGCTTTGGTTATATATGATGAGTAAAATAGAGTGATAATAATTTACAATTGTATATATCTATCTTCAAATTCCTTTAACATGTGATGAAGATATGTATTTGAGCGGCTTACAGATAACGCGTTTCGCGAATTTTCAATTTATTAAAATAAAAGGTAAACATATGCTGAGTGAACAATGCGATGCGAATTTATACAAAAATGATATAATTTTTACATATTTAACAATTATAAATATATATTTTATGTAATGACAATGTGCCCTTGTAGTTATAATGATTTTTGACTATCTACTTCTCTTACCATAGATTGTGAAAAAAGATGGGTCTTCGTCAAATACGTAATCACTATTCTTTAGAGCTTTTCGAACCTGGATCCTAACCTTAGATACACCACCTACAGAATGTACACCTCTACCGGTTATAACAATTAACGGAGAAACACAACATACATTCACCAGGTTTAATCTTTTCCGACTAAGCTCTCTTTTTTGGATTTCTGTAGCCCACCATATTTGTAAACCTCTGATAAGCGTTGAAACTGCCTCAGCAGGTAGAAATCCATGAAAATCAAGCCTAAACGTTACTAATAAACGTTTTAATTGCACATCAGCTTCACTATTATTTGAGACGCTCAGAGATGGAGAATTCGCTTTTGATTCTACCTGGTTCTTTGACCTACCAACTGTAATAAACCCATCAGCACTAGATGATTTGTTTTCGTCGTTGAGGTGAAAGGTAAACTTAGCACCGTCCTTGAGAGCAATCAATAATAATAAATCAATTACCTGTGATACAGATCCATTGTAATATTGAATGGCATCCGCAGCAAAACGAGGGCTAATGCTCTTTAGATCACGATTAGTTGACATAATATTCTCTAACTCTTTTACTTCTTTACAATCTTTTGAATATTTAAATGGCGTCATTCTTTGATTTGGTTTTGGTTCTGATGTATTGAGCAATGGAAGATCAACCGGTTTATTTGATTCCGTTAACTTTTGTTTTGTATACGCAAACCCATTATGAGATTGAACACGTCCACCTCTTTGAATAGTTTTGGGTTGTTTTAGATCTAATGTGTTCGGTTTAAGACGGTCCTTTATTTGTTTATGTATAATAGATATAATAGTAATTATTGGATTAAAATAATTCTGATAGTAATATTTTCTTGCAGTTGCTTCATTAACCAAAGTATATTTTAGAATTAGGTCAATTTGTTCCTTCAATGAATTCCAAATTTTACTAGAGTTATTATCTTGGGATATATTCTTAATTCTTCTTTCAATCAATTTCTGCTCATCTGCATTTTCTGAAGAGAGGAATTCAAAATTTAATAGTTCTGTGATTGTTGATAGTAGCGAATCATCCTTTGAGTGATAGTAACTCTCTATAATTTTTGAGTCTATCAGAGGGAACATGTTATTTAACTCCTGTAAATCATCAAATGCATCGTCGTTAACATTTTCATTGTTTAATTTCTCATTATCAAGAGAGTTGCTTAATAACATAGATATAGCTAGTTCAATATCATTGGAAGAGTTCTCTAGAGCTTTCTTTAGGGTCGGTATAGATGATTTTGGAAACATTTCTACTAATTGATATAAATTGATATCTTCTTTATCATCGTGCTCTTGATTGTAGTGAATTGTGCTTTCCATTATTCTTAACTGATATTGAATGACATATAGATAGTAAAGCAGGCAGTGTTATCTTATTAGCTTCTTGTGCAGATATTATAGGCACTTCATTGTTATTTACTATTGGACATTTATTTAAAATTGGATATCAAAAAAAATTAAAGAGCACAATAGGATAATGGTCTTTAATTTTTTTATAAATTTTAATTCCACAAATATTTAACGAACTATATAACTCAATGTATCTCCCAGGTATCTACAGTAGAATCTTGGGATGTCTTGTTTATTTTATAATTTATTTAACTTTGAAGGGATTTCTTCTATTCCACGTTCATAGAACATGAGTAAATTTTTTGAGTGTAGCATCATCACTAATTGATCATGGATATTAAACATTTATTATATAATTTATTATTTTCTATTTAACGGAAGTATTTCTACTATGTGTCTCTAGCATCCTGGATGACAGAATCGATGAAAGTCTTTGTGTACGCAGGACCATTACCGTGGCATCTCTCATGCCCTCTTAACCTTTTCAAAACATATGTAACGTCAAGCTCTGGATTGTCTATACTAGAAAGGTATTCCCACGTTGCGGGTACCGTAAGAAGTACGTTACCACTATTATCATTATATGTTTTGTCAACTAATACCAGTTCAGGATCTTCACTTGGTAAATCTTTTACTATATCTTCTATGAAGATTTCCATGGTTGGGAAGGAAAATTTGGTTTTAGCTGGAGGTGAAGATAGGCTTAAGTCTTTCTCAATAGATGTTATTTGGTTGTTATTTCCTGTGCTCTGACCATCATTTACATTTTTCATTAATAGTGTTCTATTTTCTGCATTAATTTCCATATTTAATTTTCTTAACGTTTCGACTTCCTCTAGTAATGTTTGTCTGTTATATTCACTTTCGTTTAATTTTGTCTCTAATTCCTTTAATCTAGCTTCCTTTCTATCTCTGAATGCCTTTTGAGCAGCTCTGTTTTGTGCCTTCTTCTTAGAGGCTGGGTTTTTTAAAGTAATAGTTTCATTTTTAATTGTAGTACCAGATTGATTAGGTGGTGATTTATCTGATACCTGTGTTAATGGTGAAAACGAGCTTAGAGAATTACGATTTGTGTCACCAGTCTGTGAAATTGAGCTATTAGGGCTCAAACTTGGTTGTGCAACAAAGTTTGGAAAGTTAACATTGTCTTGAGTGTCCATTATATTTCTAGAGTTATCAAATACTTCATTACTTGAGAAAGTAATATCATTACCATTCTCGTGAAGTTCGTTACCTTCATTGTTAGTACGAATCAACTCCTGATATTGTTCGGAGTTCATCAACGTACCTGGTTCATTTTGTAAAAAGTTCATAAGGTCCATTTGGGTGTCATCAAAATTCAAATTCATCGTGGATAGTGTGTATAAGTTAGAAAATTAACTATTGTAATGATATTCTATTGCTATCCTAAATATAATAAGTATTCTATAATCCTATATAATCGGTTACTAATATCGAATCTGGTTACTTTTGTTTTAAATCCTTTACTGGATATCCGTGGTGATTCACGGCCGAGGTTTCATTCAATAAGATTTCGGCCAGGCTGTTAGAACACTATTGGGTGTATGGGTTTAAAATAAGTTAACCAAGTAGAAATAAATTATGAAGCTATACTACAACACGAAACAGTTTCATGATGCTGGATATATATTTAAGCTTGAATGAATGAGATCAATTAATAGTTATTACTATCAGATTGTCATTTTAAGAAATAAAAAGAAAATTTGATTTCGCCCAGGATCGAACTGGGGACGTTCTGCGTGTTAAGCAGATGCCATAACCAACTAGACCACGGAACCAATTTAACTTGTAAGTGTATTTTAAACAAGTTCAATTTGTACCATTTTCATTTGTTAAGTAAATATAAACTGAGAGTCCTTTTTTCCATGTTGTCTTTAAATATATCATGTTGATATTGAATTGAGGATTTTATAATAGAGTTAAGGAACTATATTCCTATCAACGGGAGTTGTGCATCTATCTTTTATTATTTATTTTTTTCTCTAATTAACATAGCGTTCTGTTTTAGTTCCTTTACTCTTCTTAACTCAAGTATTATTTTACTACAATTTTGGATTTACGTTCATACTCACATTACTTTTTGACTTTCCCAGTTAATTCTTTTGTCCCACGTATTCCTTCTGTTTATCTGAGAACAAATACTAGATAATACTTTTTTATCTATGATAATATGCATTTAAACTTATACTAAGATAAATTCTGAAGTAAGTTCATTTAAAATTAAATCTAACAAGTTTCTTGAAAGAAAGTTTGTTATCAGATTACATACCTAGATATACAAAATCTTTGTCAGCTTCTAACTTTTTGTGTTCTAATGGGTTAGGAGCACTTTCGTATACTGCCATTAATGGAATAGCATTGTCTGTCTTTAATTTGTTAATAAAGTCACCTCTGATTTCCAGATAATATATTTTGCAAAGGTTATCTTCGTCATCAGACCAGTTGTTTTCTATGAAAAATGTTAAGGATTGGCAGTCGTTAAATTTTCTATGAGGTAAATGATGCTCTATGAAATTACCTTCATCTTCATCAACTTCAGCAGTGGAAGTGGGCTCGATACCTACATTATCAGGCTGTTCAAAGTAGTGGTCCATTTTTAACTGCTTACTAGAAAACGTTTGAAAATCTAAATGTAAATTTTGTTTAAGATTCTTATAAAGTTTGATTGTTTTGGGGGTATCGAATTCATGATCAGTATCTGGTTTATTTGTCCTTAGAATTATGGATTCTAATCTACAGATACCAGTGAATGGGATTTGTATTATCATTTGACAGTCCGCGTCAGACTGCAATGATGTATCAATTTTAAATTTATTGTCTTGACTCTTTATAAATGATCTAGATTTGTCAATAGCAGACAAGTTGGAGTTTGTAGATGATACTGAAATTCCGTTTAATATCTTTATTTTTGTAGTATCAATATATTCATACAAGGAGTGTGTTGCACTTGTTTCAGCCGGTGGAGCACCATGATCGTGACCATCGTGGTTGTGATCATTATGATGCTCATGGTTGTGGTTGTGGTTGTAGTTCTCGTTTTCACAGTTGTGTGGCATGCCCTTTAATGTACTGTATTAGTGTTAGATAGTTTTTAACTATGCATTAGAAAACAATAAGTAGTCTTTAAAACCCATCGAGTAATATTATTTTCTTAAAAACCATCGGGTAATATAATAGTCAGTATAATTATGATGAAAGGACGAATACAAAGTAAAAATAAATATTTAAAGCGTATGTATGGTACAACGAATATTCTACTTAAACCTCGTAACCAGTTGATTTAAATTTCTAGATACTTTTAATATAATGCACTACTAGAGTTTGTCATTGTCTTCAATAATTATGTTCCAATACCCGGCTTTTCAAATTTGTAGTAAGCTGAGCGGAGAACATCAGATTAAAATCAAATGTCAAAACCCTTTACGATATAAGGAATAAATAACAGAAAAGAAATAGGATATCTCAGCTTAAGATTGCTTAACATATTCCATACACCCTTACGTTACTATAGTCCATAGAGAATCAATTATGGGTTTATTGGATTGGGCGTTTGGTAAGAGTTTGACGCCTCAAGAAAGGCTGAAAAAGAATCAAAGGGCCCTGGAGAGAACACAACGAGAATTAGAAAGAGAGAAAAGGAAGTTGGAAGCTCAAGAGAAGAAGATAACTCTTGAGATCAAGAAGTCTGCAAGGAATAATCAAATAAATGCTGCTAAAATCCAAGCTAAGGATCTAGTACGTACTAGAAATTATGTTTCTAAGTTCAACAATATGCAAACACAATTACAAGCTATATCATTAAGAATCCAAGCTGTGAGAAGTAGTGATCAAATGAGTAACTCAATGAGAGAAGCTACAGTTTTATTAGCAGGTATGAATAGATCGATGAATCTACCACAATTGCAAAAGATATCGATGGAATTTGAAAAACAAAATGATCTAATGGATCAAAGACAAGAATTCATGGATGAAGCAATCGATGGTGTCATGGAGGATGATGATATGAACGAGGATGAAGAAGCTGATGAAATTATCAATAAGGTACTAGATGAGATTGGAGTTGACCTAAATACCGAATTAACCAATGCACCAAACGGTATCGTTGGTACTCCCGTTGAGTTTAGTGCTGATAAGGTTACTAATAAGGCTTCTTTAGTTGCAGAAGGTAATAGTTCTAGTAGTCCGGTCGATCCTGATACTGAATTACTAGATCGTCTTAACAGTTTGAAGAGACAATAAGGTTCTCGATTGTTTCGTGTATAAGTAAGTACACATGCATATTATATACCAATTAGGCCATTTAATGAAAACAAATATTTAAAATAGTTTATTATGAATTTGATAAATAGACATTATATATGTGTATGTTATGAATAAGATTATATAATTTTTTCTCTTACTAAGTATTCGTAGATAATGTTAGCACATTCCTCGATACTTTTTAAGTCAGTTCTTAAATGTAGCTCTGGAGATTCTGGTGCTTCGTATGGGGCCGATATACCAGTGAAGTCCTTGATTATCCCTTCTCTAGCTTTCTTATATAGACCCTTTGGGTCTCTTTGTTCGGCAATCTCTAATGGAACATCGACGAAGACTTCAATAAATTTCAAACCAGATTCTTTGTGTAGTTCTCTAGCTCTGTCTCTATCAACTCTGTATGGAGATATGAAGGAAGTTAGAGAGATAGTACAAGCATCGGCAAATAATTTAGAGACTTCACTAATTCTTCTTATGTTTTCATTTCTGTCAGCTTCACTGAAACCAAGATCTTTATTTAAACCGAATCTAATATTATCACCGTCCAATCTATAAGCAGATAGATTTTTTTGTAGAAGTAATTGTTCCAGAGCACATGCAATTGTACTTTTACCGGAAGCACTTAAACCTGTTAACCAAATAGTACAACCGTGTTGTTTTCTTAAAATTTGACGTTCGTCATAACTTAAATTTGTATGCCATGTAATATTAGTAGCCATTGTTAAAATATTTGACTTGTTATAGATAGTTTAATACTATAGTTGTGGTTTTCTATGAAATGATACTGCAGAAGAGAATACATCGAGAATACTTTAAGAATACAGATCTTAACCTGTTCGAAACCTTTATATACAAACGTTCTGGCATTCAATGATCTTAAGAATATCAAAGGGCATTGCTAACTGTGGTGTGAGTATTACAATTACTTCCTCAATTGATCGCAATATATTGTCATATTGCTAGACTTAAACTCGCCTTTATAGTGTGTTGCTTGCTGTGCGTGTTTTTGTTTGTCGGCAAATCACGTGGGATTGCGAATGTATGTATATAAGATAAAATTTTGATCGTAATTACATTTGTATTTGTATGTATATAAGTGTATATATATATATATATTAGTATATAAGTGGTATGCTCTAAACACTGGAGACGATTTCGCTAGCATTTCTTAAGATGTCAACCATTCTCTTACATTCCTTTCTTCTTTGGATGGTGATATCGTTTTCTCTGGTTAAGTCTTCGATATCCTTCTTACCATAAAGTTTTTCTAATAGAACTTTTTGAATGTCAAGCTTACTTTTAACAATTAATTTTAGCATTATAGCCTTTGGAATGATATCAGCAACTGTTCTCTTAACGATGTTGAAATAACTGTTGATTAATAACTTGATGATTTCAGTTTCCATATTTTCTCTTTCGGTCATTTGACCAGTAGCCTTTAAGACTGGTGGTGGGGATTCTAAAGCAGCTAATTTCTTCTTGTTCTTGGTACTGAAGAAACCACCGAAGAAACCGGCCTTGTCATCAATGGCTGGGTTCTTGTTTTGTGGAACTTGGTTAGCTAATGGCTTACCAGTCTTTTGATCAACAACGACTTGTGGGGTTGGATGTAGTTGTTCTTGAACCATGGCCATGGCTTGGGAACCTTTTAATAGATCTGGATGGGCCGTGTTAATGTAAGTTTGTTCAGATTCAATAATGTCAACAACAAAACTGTTGGTAGGGATCATAGCTTCCTTCAAGAATTCGATGAATTGGTTGGAGATTGCATCTCTTAATGCTGGATATCTAGAATACTTGGTTTGACTGATAATTTGTTTTAGCATACGTACTAATTCATCAAAAACTAAATTGATTAAACGTGTAGAAGGTTCTTCGAATCTCCTAATTTGTTGTTTAACTAAAACTTCAAAAGCTTCAGTACCGACAAATAAAGATGGGGCAGCACCAGAACTATTGTACATAATTGTTCTGATATCAGAATCCTTAATTTGGTCAAATGGATCTAAGGAATCAACACCGTTCTTGAAGACTTCGTGAAAAACAAAAGAAATTCTGGCACCACCAGAAAGCTCTTGACTGGAGATTTCCTTGGCTTCACCATCTAGAATACCACTATATTCATTAGCAAAATCAGTAATCATACTTAAGACAATAGAACTGTTAGAATCCATGGTTTCTGGACCTAAGTTAGCTAATTCTTGTTGATATTTCTTTAAAGTGGCTTCAATCTTAGCCTTGATATCTGGTAAAGTTTGTCTAATATGATGTAATAGAATAGAGTTTAATTTCTTGGCTAAATATGGAGTACCACAGTATTGAGCTTTAGAACTGTAAGAAGAATGGTTTTCAAAGAACTTCTTTTCATCTTCTAAGGCATCTCTAATGGTCTTTTTCTTTTCGATATCTTTTTGACCACGGTTAATGACTGGGATATAACCATATCTTAATGGAATAACTCTACCGGCAAGAATATCGATAACATCGGTACCTTGATCCATAAGGTCAACCTTGGTTAAGACACCGATGGTTCTGGTACCTTCTGGATCGACTTCTCTAGCTAATTTTAAACCATCACTGTTTGCTAAATCAGTATTGGCAGCATTAACAGATAAGATAATAGCATTTGGCTTGGAGATATATTTCAATAACATATCCTTAATTTGCTTTTCAATATCAGGTGGTTGATCACCGACTGGAACCTTGGTTAGACCTGGTAAATCAACTAAAGTTAAAGTTAAAACATGTGGAGAGTATATTCTTAAGTTGATTGGTACTGGAGAGATACCTGCGTTGGCACCGGTAACCTTATCAGTTTCTCTTACAATTTCTTGTCTAATTTCATCGAAATTGAAAATTTTCTTACCTGGAATGTGCAAGAATTCACCCCATTCTTCAGCATTATCTTCAGATTGACCATCGTGCTTTACAGCTGGTCTTGGGGTTTCAACTTTATCGTTCATATCTAAATCTAATAATTCATCAGTAATATTCTTACCATTGGTAGCAGTATCCTTTTTGCCTCTTCTATTAATTAATTGTAAAACTAATGGTCTTCTGGTAACAATACCAGTACCTCTTGGTAGGAAATCTCTACCAACGATATTTTCCAAGACAGAGGATTTACCAGAGGATTGGGAACCGACAACGGTGATTTGAGGTAAATCAATTGGAGATTGCGAGCCACCACCTAGTGGGGCTAACGCATCTTGTAGCTTGTTAATAGTGGAAATTAATTGTTCATCCATGGTTCAAACTGACTCTAGAGCTATGCGTTCCTATTTCGTCTTCTACTTCTAAAACACTAACCAGGGTTAAATCAGATAGTTTCTCCTGTTTCTCTTAAACTTTGTTTTGTCGTTTCGCCATAATAATCTTCAATCTCCGCCACGATATAAGAATATCACAACACACGGTGCTATATTGTTCTCCCCATAGAACCCTGAGAGATCACTCTAAGGTCGGTATGTACTTATATAAGGTAGTGTATATACTTGTTTGCGTTAAGAATGTCATATATTATTATATGGGGGGCTCCGTCTGTGTGTCTTGTCAATTTCTCTAGTGGTTCACTGTTAACATAGGCATAATTGATCTCAGTTTTAAAAATAAATTTCGCGATCACTAAATTACAAATGGCGATTATTTTTCTCCCAGACAAAATCAAAAGAGTTCATTGAAATATAAAGAACTAAACAAAAAGGGTATCACCAGTTTCCAACCTACATAAGCACGGTTATATAGAAAACTACCTAATTAGAAGACTCCATAGTGTGAACATTGCAGGATAGTTAACTATGAATTATCAAAAAGTATACGGTATTACAGGTCCTGTATCTGTTGCCGGTCCAACTGCTCCAGAGAATAAATTGAATGATGAATTAATACAAGAATTGAAGAAGGAGAACTCTTTTGAGACAGAAAAGGAAACGGCTAATAGAGTTGAGACTATTAAGATTCTACAAGAATTGGCCCAGAAATTTGTTTTCGAGGTCTCTAAGAATAAAAACATGTCAGATGGTATGGCTAAGGATGCTGGTGGTAAAATATTCACATTTGGTTCCTATAGATTAGGTGTCCATGGTCCAGGTAGTGATATCGATGCCCTAGTTGTTGTACCTAAGCATGTCACTAGAGAAGATTTTTTCACAGTATTCGACGGCATTTTAAGAGAGAGAAAAGAGTTAGAAGAAATTGCCCCAGTTCCAGATGCTTTTGTTCCTATCTTTAAACTTAAATTTAATGGATTATCTATCGATTTACTATGTGCTAAATTAGATGTTGCTCAAGTGCCAGTCACTTTAACATTGAGTGACAAGAATTTATTAAGAAATCTAGATGAAAAGGATTTAAGAGCTTTAAATGGTACGAGGGTTACAGATGAAATTTTAGAATTAGTACCAAAGACAAGTGTGTTTAGAATCACTCTAAGAGCAATTAAGATATGGGCTAATAGAAGAGCTATATATGGTAACGTGTTCGGTTTCCCAGGTGGTGTCGCTTGGGCCATGTTAGTAGCAAGAATTTGTCAATTATATCCAAATGCTTGTAGCGCAGTTATATTAAATAGATTCTTCAAGATTTACTCAGAATGGAAATGGCCACAACCGGTGGTGTTAAAACCTATTGAAGATGGTCCTTTACAAGTACGTGTATGGAATCCAAAGATTTACGCACAAGATAGATCTCATAGAATGCCTGTCATTACTCCAGCCTATCCATCCATGTGTGCCACACATAATATTTCAGAATCAACCAAAAAGGTTATTCTAAGTGAATTTGAAAGAGGTATTAAGATCACTAATGATATATTCTCAAATAAGAGAACATGGGGTGATCTATTTCAAAAACATGACTTCTTCTATAGATATAAGTTTTACCTAACAGTTACAGCATCCACCACAGGTACAGATGAACAAAGTTTGAAATGGAGTGGTCTAGTGGAAAGTAAGGTAAGACTACTGGTGCTAAAATTAGAAGCCCTTCCAGGTATTGAAATAGCTCATCCTTATGTCAAACCATTTGAAAGTACATACTGTTGTGAAGGTAACAAGGATGCAGAAACAATCTTAGAAAAATACGGATCTCATAAAACTGAAATGGCATTAGAGAAATTTACTAAAGTTACAGATGAAAACAAGAATGATGAAGATGTTAAAGAAAAACAAAAGACATACTTAACAACAATGTACATTGGTTTAGGTGTTAATGTGGAAGACAAGAAAGAAAAGGTTGACATTCATGTGCCATGTACAGAATATTTCAACTTATGTCGTAACTTCAGTGAAGAATATCAAAATAGTGATATTTTCTCATTAGTTATAAGGTATGTCAAATTATATGACTTACCTGATGAAGTATATGCTGAAAATGAAACAAGGCCAATAAAGAAGAAGACCAAAAGACGGAAAGGTGAAAAAGATATTGACAACACAAAGAGACCAAAATCAGACACCAGTTCTACAAATTCTGCAACAGCGGTTACAAACACTATAAGCCAAGCAGCATCTGTTTCAAGTGTTGTTTAATATATCCTTAAAATATAACGTCATCATAAAATCATTTTCCCATTAATCTTATTTAATATATATCTACATATATATATTCAAAAGGCATATATATACTATATATAAACTAAAAGAATAGACTCAATTTTTTTCTTTTTAACATTTAGGAATATTATAAATTTTTACATTTTGTAATTATATTGATAGTTCAGAAAACATAAATTAAGTAAATAAAAATAAGAAGTGATAAAAGATTACTAAACCATACATATTCTATATAATGCTACTTGAAGTGGCTTAAAATTCTTTTCTTCCATCCGTAATGTAAAATCAAGGTGGATATCATTAGGTCATTCTCAGTTTCTTTTGAAACAATAGGGTTCCCATTTTTTAATTCAATTTTTCCATGCTTCTCTTCAAAATCCTGTATTTCAATAGCCCATCCGGCTATAAAACTATGCTCTTTTGATACCTCAATGTTGGATTTGGTTTGTATATCAGCAACTTTCTGAATGCATAAGAAAGGCGGCCAGTCACTTATCCTCAATGAATCAACACATTTTATTATTTGATCAAGTAGATAACTGATATCAATTTCTAAAATTTCTCCATCTACACTGCGATCCATAGATGAATTCTTTTTGAGAATATTTGTATATTTTTCTTTCAAGAAATTGTAATCTTCAATATTGTAATTGGAAAATGATAGTTGCTGGCAAGCCATATAAGATAAAGCATCCCATGAAGAACAATCTCGTATATGTACAAAGCAAAATAATTTCGTCATTTCAAAAATCTTAATTTTATTTTCTAGTGAGGGAACAATATCATAAAACCATCGTACTGTATTCCAACAATAATAATTACATGTATGAAGCTCAGAAGAATTCCTGAAGGTTACAAGAAGGTTCTCAATGATTTGATTCTCATCAATTTTTTCATAAATATTGAGCCATATGTAAAGTTTCCTGTAGAGATACCACATAGATGAGGATTTATTTAGTGAATTTTTAGTGGAAGTCAAAAGTCTTTGGATTATCATAAGTTCTTTTAGTAAAATGCCACTACCAATCTCATCTGTCAATAGTATTTGTAGCAATGCTTCTTCATGAATATTGATAATCATTTTATTTTCCGGTGTAGTCAATAGATATCCTACAGTACAGTAAAAACGTTTCCAAAGATCACTTTCATCTTCATTACAAACAACATACGCATTGAAATAGGTGTGCGCTTCCAAAAAGGTTTTCAAAAAGGTAGACTTAAAACAGACCAACTCTGTAGTTTGGCCTACACTTTGCTTGTCAATGAAATAGTTTAGACCGTTCAACTGAGGTTGGTCTGGTGCAAAAGTTAGTTTGTAATTGACTATAGATTCATTCATAGTTATATTATTATATAGTTCTTCACATAAAATAAGCGAAGTATCCATGTCAATTTCTTGGTTGTCTTGGAAGCTTCTGTTTAAATTCGAAACAGGTTCTTGATTGTGTTTACCATTTTAATTATTTTACTAGCATCTCCGCTTCATAGTAAAAACAATGATACAGCCTCGCGATGGATTACTAAAAATTAGCAACATCGATAATAGTACAGAAAAGCATAAATTATATAATTGTATATTTGTGCATCTATCTAATCTTGTGACAATTGTTTAACCAATTTTTTTAAACTTGTACCACCGTACGGGAGATGAACTGAAAGTGAATTGAATTGTTCATCTGAGAAATCGGTATCTCCCTCTGACCATTCTTCAACTGTTTCTTCAAATTCACTAGTTGTTACTTTATGAGGTGTTTCAGCTGCTGAAAGATCAGATCGTTTTAATCCTCTTTCAATTTCTTTTTGGGGAACATGCCAACTACGTGCTATAAAGATAACACCAATTGTACACGCAGAAACAGCTATTGCACTATATAGAGCAACTTTTGAATTCATATTGGGCGCCATGGAGATATATAGTCCAGTTTCATTTGTACTGTTAGAAGGAAATTTACTGGTATTCAAAATCAAACTTGCTGCACCATTCTCAGAGCTGATATTTCTCTTAGTTATTTGATTTACAATAGGAACTGCCATTCCAGTTACCTTGGGTCCTTTATTTTTTAAACAAGTTTTTTTAGGTGTGCCAATAGTTTTAACCATATATCGCCTCATATCATTATCATCAGTTGCATTAAATATATTAAATTTTAATCCAGATAACATTGGAACTCTAATAATCATTGGAACAGAAACACTAGTTTCCGTCGTGGTCACAGTTGCTGTGATGGTGGTTGTCCTAGGGAACCATCGTTTCTTAGTTTTGGTACTAGTAGTTTGTTCAGTAGTCGTTTTAGTTTCGAATGTAAGGGATGTAACTGTTGTTAGTATCATTTTCAACTTTTTCTTTACCTTAATCTTTGTTTCCGTTTCTGTTTCTGTTTCTGTTTCTGTATCTATGTCTGTTACTGTATAAACGTCGTAATCTGTCACCGTGTATTTAGCAATTCTTAATAGCCTAGTAGTTTCTTCTAATTCGGTTTCAGTTGTAGTTACAAGTTCGTTCCTATATTTTACCTTTGTTTCAACCAAATATTCAGTGTCAGTAACTGTTCTGTACTTGTTCTTAATCTTAGTTCTCGTTTTTCTTATTGTTTCAGTATCATATTCAGTAGTAGTAGCCAAACTGATACCCAATGAAAGGATCGTTTTTGTCTTCGTTATTGTATTTTGTTTAGTCGTGGTAGAAAGTCGAGTTCTAATTCTAGTTGCTGTACTAGTAAAGATAACCAATTTTGTCTTAATTTTTGTTGAAGTTTCTTGATTAGCCGGACATTCATTATAGGCAGTTGTAGACTCAATTACAATTGGCTTCCAACTTGTTAACGTCTCTTCCTTTGGGTAGTACGTACTGTAGCCTATCGTTGACGTATAATATAGAGGCCTGGATTCTGTATCATAAGTATAAGATTCTTTCTTCTCCTTATTTTTCTTTCTACGCCATATTGGTGAAATACTAAACTTATTCTTTGAATTTTCTGCATACTCTGATTGTAGTAAACTTAGTAATCCATCTATTAAATTTGATTGCTCAAACTGTAACAGATTCCTATAAAGGTTGTCATTTTGATCCTTAAAATATGCCAATTTCTTCTTATTTCTTCTCATATTTATCTTTCTGTTATTATTTCCTTGTTTTACGATCATTGGTGTGTCTAATTGTGCATTCTTATCAAATCCCTTTAATAATTCTTGAACAATAAATAATTCTTTAGGATTAGAACATGTTTGGTCGAAACATATTGTTTCAAGTGCTTTAAGGGAACATTCTATACAGTAACAATTGTTAATATCTTGTAAAGTCTCACCATCAACTATAACACAACCTGCACAAACTGCAGCTACTTCTTCTAAATTATTTGTCATACATTCAAAAAGGTCATCATTCTGGATATTATTTATAAGTTAGTAAAATGAGCTACTACTAATTCTTTTTAAAAGTAATTGGATAAAGGGTGGTAACTCCATAGATTAACTACTTACACAGCTCTCTAACAATGGATGACTTTGATCTACTTCAAAACCGGGACATAGTGAATAGTCGTCGGCACCTAAATATGCGGTAACATATATTTTATCTTTGCCAAGAAAGATTATATGTAAAAGTATTATGAGAAAATTCTCCCATATAAGCAACCTTCTAACCATTATGGGAATTGTACTATCAATTATCAACGAGCTTGTAGTACTACTTATTTCTAAATTAACATTTCTGTGTGATATAATATACTTTTTAATAATAATAAAACGTCACAAAACTACAAAAAAGGAAGAAAAGAACAGAAAAGTAAATATTTTAAATAATAAATGTAATTCTTGCCCATACTAATATATTTACAAAAAATGTGCATATCTCGATGTTAGTTTGTTAGATAATCTAGGTTAATTATATATGAATAGTGAGTATATTATTTACAAGTAATCATGAATAATTTATGTTTCTCTAGCCTTTTCAATGGCTTCCTTTGTTGCCATGTCTTCCATTGCATTGACTTCATTAATAATATTTGACAATTTCTGTTTTTGTTCCCTAACTGAAACGTCTTCAATAACACGGATGTTTGGAGCTTTGAAGGAGTTTTGATCCAGGTAAATAGCATCGGGTTCACTTTCCTTACGGCGCAATGTTTTACCAGATATAAACTCATTTAAGTAGTATTCTTTTAAGGAAGATGGTGTATTAAGTATAGTGAATTGATAGTCTGAAAGTAAATAGCCTGTTCTAGATTGCAATAGTTTACAGAAACTGAATTTCTTAATTATATCATTAAAGGGAGCATCGAATTCGGAATCCTTAACATCTGTTATACTAGTTCCAAATACTTCATTAAAGGAGCTGACTAAAATTGTATTTAAGGTTTCCTCATGGGTTGTCTTTTCAGAAGCCATCCAGTGATTGAATGGCACGGTATTTAATGGTATAATATTTTTTTTCTTATCGAAAGTACCAATGAAATTTTCAGGAGTTAACTCTAAAGTAGTAACATTTTCTGTCTTAACACCAACATCCTTACCGGATTCAATTTCACTTATAACTTCTTTGGTACTTTTGGTCTTTTTCTTATCTTTCTTTTTATCTTTAATCCATGAGAAGAAATCTTGTGATACATTGGTTTGGTGAAAGGATCTCCTCGACACAGCTAGTGCACCTTGAGAAGAAACTCCACAACGAGAAATAAAACGTCCTCTACTTGCAATGAGAATAGCTGACATGGTGGTTACAGTTTGGTAGTACTTTCTATATAGATATCTTTACACTCTTCACCTATATTGTTTTTGGTATTCCAATAATATTTCACTTTTATTTTTGCTAACAGATTGACGGCGAGGGTTACCCGAAAATTCCTCAAAATGTAAATGTATATTTGATTAACTAATTAAAGGAATGGGATCGATAAGAGTGAAATGCATTGTGTTACCAGGAGCACATAGACATAATCAGCTAGATATAGTATTAAATAAACATGGGTGTAGTGTTGAGTTGCTTCAATCAAAGCCACTCCGATGAAGAAGAGTCCCTATTGAGAGGGCAACAAGGCGGTTATGGTGTCAATGATAATACAGGCGATGACTATGATGTGATGCAACAACATATGAAAGAGGAGGAGAGAAAAGCACAAGCAAGAGAAAACGAACTCAGGGATATTGTTAACCACACAAATGACAAACTAATTGATATCTCGATGATTAGTAATAGTGGTATTGTAGTACAGAGTAATGACCTTATGGAAAATAATCGTCACAACAATAAGAGCTCCATAGAAGATAATGAAACGGATGAACAAGATAACCACTTAAATCCAGGTACATCTAATTTGGCTGCAATTATGAGTAACAATACTAGTCTTAATGCCAATAATATAGATGATGATATATCACAACTAACATCACCTACTGAAGATATTATATTTACTCAATTGAATACAAAGACACATATGCCACAAAACACAAAGAATATTCTAAGAGACATGCACAAGAAGATAAAGGATTCTCTAGACACGCAGTTCCTATTGAAGGTACCAGGGGACCTGACAATGTCATTTTAATTCTATCAAGTATTCTACTAGTTTAGTAAGTTAGTTATTACTATCATTGTGAACGAATCCTATTTTTTCATTTTCACGACAAAGAATCGATTTCATTTTAACTGAAAACTAAACAAAACAAAAACATATTGTATAATTTAAACTTTCCTCTTAATAAATAACTTCTATAATCCTTTAACAAAGCATTTATATTACGTATAACCAAATAGCTTCTGTAAAATTAAACAATGCCTCCAAGAAAGAGAAAAATAGTGGAAGATGAACCAGTCATTGAGCCAACAAAGTACGCTGCTGGTAAAGTTCCTAGAGCAGATAATAACCCCCCAATTGATTATACAGAGCCATTAAACCCTGAATCTGAATTATTTAAAGACGAATGGTCGATTCCAAAGTTTAATATGTTTGTTAATTATACTTTAGATCATTTGAGTGAAACTTATAAAAATATCTTCAAAGATTTCATTAAATTACCAAGTAGAAAGTTCCATCCACAATATTATTACAAAATAGAACAACCAATATCTGTTAACGAAATCAAAACAAGAGATTATGAATACCCAGATGGTCCGAGAGATTTTCTATTAGATGTAGAATTGTTGGCCAAGAATTGTATCTCTTACAATGAAATAGATAGTTTAATTGTAAAGAATGCTCTTCAAATGATTAACTTCATTGAATATGAAACCTTAAAAGCTAAAAATGTCAAGAGAAACTATGTGATAACGGAAGAAATTAAAGTAAAGCTATTGGGTGTCCTTAATAAACTATTCGATGCCACCGCAAAGGTAATAAATGATACTGTACCTGACATCAAGACAGGATTAACTGATAATAATGATGATGAATTTAAACTAAGTGAACCATTTTTGGAATTAGTAGACAAAGATGATCTACCTGAATATTATGAAGTAATCCACAGACCAATGTCATTATTAGTTATTAAGCAAAACTTAGAAGTTGGTTATTACTCAAAGATTTATGATCTTGTTCCAGATGTTGAATTAGTTTTCGATAACTCTTTCATTTTCAATGACTCAACTTCATTAATTTACCAAACTGCTAAAGCATTATTAGATTATTTCAACTATATAATTCAAAATGAATTCTTCAAAGAATTAATCGATTTAAGTGAACGCGGTGAATTAAATCTAGAATATGACAAATATGAATTCGAAAAATACATGGGCACTGTTAGAGTAGAAAATCCAACGATTCTCCCTGAAGAATCTGATGATGAACTAGATAACTTCAACCACGTTGAAGGGTTAGGTAATGGTTACACTCGTAATTTATTGAATGATGATTACTTACTAGATCCAAATTACCAAAATACTAAAGAAAATAAAAAATTTAATGCTTCAGTAGGAAACGTCGAAATTGGTAACAAAGTTAACAAACAAGCTGAGATTTTAAAATTTAATATTGTAAAATCAATAAATAAAGAAACTGTCTCTGAACAATTCACTATGGAAGAAAAGCCATACGATATGATCAATGAAATATCCATCTTCACATCGAAGAATCTTTACAACCAAGGAATAAATCCAATGCCAGGTTCAAGGCCGTCCGTTTCACAAAATTGGTTAGAATACAATTTTATTGGTGCCGACCTAAATCAAAATGAAAATATGTTTTCCCTATCATTAGAACCAACACACAACTTTCTAACAATGGTCTCAAGATTGAACGAATCAAATCTAAAATCAACCTTATATTTGAATAACGACACAATTAGACCAAGAAAGGATACAAAACGTCAAAAAGAACAACAACAGCATAACCAAGAAGAACAAAAAATTGACACTTCTGAAGAGAATGAAATTGAACCTGAAAGATTCGATATACATCTTAACGAAGGTTTAAATTTGGTTGAATTTAAATGTCAGGTGGAAGAAGAAAATATCGAACTTCAAAGTAGTAGTCCAATAGAAACAATGAAATTTTGGATAAATGTATTACCATGATAAAATAAAGATACATAAATGTGTAACTATAAATATAGTACTTAAAACATAATATTTATTCGTAAGTGATAACATTTCTTCTGTACCCAAAACAATAAACTGTAAGTAACAGTTAATAAATATCGAATATACAAAAAAAATTAAAAAAACGACCCCAGTGAGGGTTGAACTCACGATCTTGCGATTAACAGTCGCACGCCTTAACCAACTTGGCCATGGAGTCTATTTAATATAAACCTCGAAAAACTAGATTCAGTAAAGTGAGAAGAATAAACAGTTTGTTAAAAGTTACGTTTATAACCTTAGTGCGATGCATTTATATGTAACATCAATTAATAGTGATTAAACCCATACATACTTTTTTTTGTTTACGTATCAATCTTTTTAAAAAAAGGTTAGCATGATTTTAGAAAAAATATCTGATGCAACAACTATTTAAGAAAAGTTACCTGATTACTGCAACTAAATTCAGTAACATTATAGCCCATTATATATATATTTACATGACTCAGCTATTTTATTTTTACAATTAAAAACTCCGAAGCTTAACAGGCGTGTTACTTTTATAATCTTTCTCTAGTAACTACCTGTGTTAACTAAAAAAATCAGCCTTATGTCGTACGGCAACTTCCCTGTAGTACGGGTTAAAAACCTGAACCCAGGGAATTAAGAGCTCTACAACATTCATTTATTGTAGGTTACTTTCACTACATCAACAAAGGTTATACACATGTAAACGTATTCTCTACCGATACTAGTGTTTATTAACCATGCTTAAAAATATATATATATGTGTTTTACATAGTGTATTACCTCTCTAGTATTGTTTAATACAAAATTCGGATCCGCAATTATATAGTCCTCTCCATGTTATACATCTAAATTCAGATATTGTGAAACAATGAAACCTCTATCTCAATCATCGCTGAAACTTATTGGTAGAATGTAATATCATGAAAACATTCTTTAATTATATATATATATTTGCTTATTTTTTGGGCGGCTATAGCTATAGTTGCCCGGCTGTAAGTATTTCAAGAATCCGAAAAGACCGTTATTTATGGCCAATCATATTGCGGTGATGGACCACGAAATTGAAAAAAAGGATTCTTTTAATTTTAATTATCTAGTAAATATATAACATTTAAGTATTACATTTGATTTTTATCAACATAGAATAGATATAATTAAACATATTCAAGAATCAGAACACAAATTATACAACATGGTAGCTGTATGTATTCATTTATAATATTAGGGATTTCCTAATTTTGATATGATTTGATAACCATTATACTAACCTAATACTCTGTTAAATCGCTCGATTTTAACAATTCGTTATTGTAATTAGTACACTGCAGGTTTGCGTACAAAGATTGCACCACATTTTGGTAAAGTACAACTCAGAACATTATTCACCTATACACCAAATCTTATTTTCTGGTCAGGTGCCTCATTAGCAGGTATCTTTGTATTCGTTGAAGGATGGCCTTTATTCCAACAAACTATTTTCAAGAAGATTCCACTAGTGGGCTCACACTGGGATAAGGAAATTGCACCAGAGGATAAACCAAATTAATTAATTACTTTATTAAACACAAGATTTTATCATAATCATCATCGCCCCAAGATAACGGTGTAAATATTCATTTTATTTTATTTATTCAAACAATCGATATATATAATATATTCAATTCATATCCAATAATAGATTTATTACTATCTAAAAACAATAAAAACTTCTCATTTTCAATATTATATTGTTAATTTTTTGTCATTTTAATAAAAAAGTAAAAGAATATATGTAATTTAAAATATACAAGATTATAAATCTAAAGTATCATCCGTTGAGCATTTTCTCATAATTTCGATTTACCTACTAGGTTGATGGCACAATTGTCTAAGACAACGACATTTCTGTCCATATCAATAGTTTGGAAAATAACAATATTTCCTTGTTTCCAACTCTTAACCTTTAATTTACTTCCTGGGAAAACAACGTTGGTAAATCTAACCTTCAATTCATCGAATTGTCCGTATTTCTCGTATAGAGCCTTAGCAGTTACACCCATAGTACATAAACCATGTAAGATTGGTTTTGGAAATTTAACCGATTTAGCTACGGCCGGATCAATATGTAATGGGTTGTAATCCCCAGATAATCTGTATAGAGCAGCTTGGTCCATATCAGTCTGAACTTCAATTTCATAGTCAACAGTCTTATCAGTTGGAGCCTTGTAATTTTGAACTGCAAACTTACTTCTTTTATTATTTACTTGCTTGGAACTTGGAACGTGCGCACCTCTGACAAAGAATGTACCTTCGTTGTAAGCAAATAACTTCTTTGTCTTTACATCAATCGTTTCAAAACCACCGACAATAATGGCAGCCTTACCACCTTTATCAATAACTTGTAATGGCTTAGCGATTGTCTTTAATTGTCCAGAGGTAGGTAATGGATAGCTTCCTAATTTGAAATATTGTTCACCATGTAACAACATTGTATAATTAAAGTTATCAACTAAACTATCCATATCTAAAGATGTTGTTGATTGCATAAATGGAATAACTGCGTATGATGGTAATACTTGGAAATTTGAATCATTTTCATAAACATATTTTAACTCAGTACTCTTGGCACCTAATCCTAAATTGTACAAGATACAATCCCTTTCTGTATAGGAGAAGGTATCACCGTCTTCACTTGTAGTATCATTAGTGGATGTTGCATTCTTTTTAGAGCCAGCAGACATCATTTCCTTTTGAACTCTTTGTAAAATTGCCATGGAAGATTCTTCAGTAGATTTTGGATGAACTGATTTACCGTTAGTAAAGTTAGTTACTTCTTTCCAATTTGCCTTAATAATTTCAGGAGTAATTTCGTTTTCTAATGAAACAAAACCTGAACTTCTTTCCCATCTTGTTTGGCCACACCAACCACCACCGACTTCAAATAATTGACCATTTACACCACCAGCAGATTTATTTTTAACTTGCAATTCTTGGGAGGCTAAAAGTACAACAAATGGAGAAACTTGACATGGATCGAAGTGATTCTTTAATTCCTTCTCACCAAATATAGTTTTAGTCATTGAAGTTTCAGCGTGTGGAGCAATAACATTAACCTTAATACCCTTCTTGAAACCTTCTAAAGCAATAGTTCTAGAGAAACCTAAGATGGCAGCTTTTGCTGCGGCATAATTAGCTTGACCAAAATTACCGTAAATACCTGATGTTGAGGTAGTGTTAATTATGTAACCACTCTTTTGTTGTGTAAAAACACCCCAAACTGCCTTTGACATGGCAAATGTTGCAGATAAATGGACTTGTAGAACTGAGTCCCACTCTTCATCTGTCATCTTAACAAATGATCTATCACGCAAGATACCAGCATTGTTAACCAAAACATCAACATGACCAAACTTAGCCATTGCATTTTCAACAATCTGGACAGATTCTGTAATGATATTATGAGTATCAGCTAATGCAGATCCATCACCATATTTAGAATTAATTTCATCAACCACATCTTTAGGGTCTCTAATATCGTTAATCACTACTTTTGCACCATATTTGGCAAACCACATTGCATGAGATTTACCTAAACCACCACCAGCACCTGTAATTATTACAACCTTGCCCTTTAACGAGTTAATCTTAACTGATCCTTGATCATTTTCAACAGGTAATTTTTTAGCCTTTTCAGTAAGATCATTGTAATCAGATAATTGGTATGGATGTTGGGTCTTATTGAATGATTTATCTTTAAAATCACAAATAGATTCCCATTTATTTAAGATAGCTTCTGGTGTAAAATATCTCTCATCAGTTGGGTTAAAAATTTGACCAGACGATCTTTCCCATCTAATTTGTCCATAGAAACCAGCAGCTAATTCAAAAATAGAATTTGTAACTTTTGATTCTTCATGTGTTAAACAAAGCACTAATGGTGCAATCTTTTCTGGACCCAGTTGTTTCAAGATATGTGCAGGTAATACATCCTCAGTCATTCTTGATCTTGCTAATGGGGCAATAGAGTTGACAAATATATTATACTTATAACCTTCCTTTGCTAAGGTCTCGGAAAAACCGACTAAACCTAACTTAGCGGCCGAGTAGTTTGCTTGACCAAAATTACCAAACAACCCAGCTGGGGAACATGTATTGATAATTCTACCGTACTTTTGTTCACGCATGTAAGGCCACGCGGCTCTAGTTAATTTATAGGCAGCATTTAAATGAACATCAATTACCATTTGAAATTCTTGAGGAGTCATCTTAGCAAAAGAGACATCTCTTAGAATACCGGCATTATTAATTAAAATGTCAATTCTACCATAGTTTTTAATAGCTGTCATAATAATATTTTCACCATTTTCTGTAACTGAATCATAGTTAGCAACAGCTGTACCTTTTAAATTATTTCTGATTTCTTCTACAACCAGATCCGCAGCACGGGAATTATGACCCCCACCTTTTAAACTACCACCTAAGTCATTAACGACCACCTTTGCACCTCTCTTGGCATATTCGAGGGCATATGTCTTACCAAGACCACCACCTGCACCTGTAATAACAACAACTTTATCTTTAAATGTAAGTTGTTCTGACATGTTTATATATTTGTATTTAATTTTCAATACTTCTTTGCTTTCTGACAACAATTGAAACATACTTCTTTCAAATATAATATAATAATCTCCATTAACTATACCTTTTATACCTTTTATTATATTCCCCTTCTCTTTTCTTCTCCATCTTTTGTATATTTTTTACTCCAATTTTAGCCGCCCTTAGCGTGCAATTCTTATAACCTAACACCGACAAACCCCGCACGCCGAACGTCTTAATAGTAAACATCAATATATAATTTTCGACATGATCAATTACAATTAATGTATTAAGAGGTATATATATATATGGCTATATGGTTAGTTATGTATATACTTGTGCATGTGCTGGATCATCTAGGATTCACGGATTTCGCAATTTTTCATCTTGGCTATGTACTTTACACCCTTGAAGATATTTTTGGTATTAGTATTACCATTCAAAATGTCGATAGAGTTAACCTTCATACCGGACAATAGCTGTCCTTCATGCTCATACTTGACGTTCATTCTCTCTAGTGCTATTCTATTAATAGGTTTCTTTTGAGGCAAATTGCTGTTACTATGGTCGTCTGTACTAGGTCTAGCACTACGAGGGAACTCAATACAACCTCGAAGGATAGCAAGAGTCCCCGTAGAGATGAAATTATCAAATATCCAGGAACCCTTGTTTTTATCGACATCATTACTGAATCTACCGTGCGTATTACGTAATATTTTAATCTTATAGTCATCATCTTCAATGTTATCACTATTAATATCTTCTGCGCCTAAAATATCTTCGTTTTGTAGTTTCTTCAAATATTTAATATCTTCAAAGAATTGTAAATTGACTTCTAGGTTTTTAATCTTATTAACTTTAGTAGATCCACTTATATTTATCGTGATCTCAAACTCGTCATTATTATTACCTAAACCGTTTTCCATGTTAATACTCAGAAGGCCTAGATTATTACTTTGATTATTACTCATGTCGATATTGTATTCCATCAATTTGAATTTATTATCTGGTGGAATGAATTTAATCTTTGTATTTAACAAACCCTTACCTTCATTATCATTTATATAGTCATCTATTCTAACACAGTCATGGAAACTAGGTATTCCGCAGTCGTTACCATTGTTGTTTATATTTAGCTCTACCATTGGGACGTCATTTAATAAACTATGTGCTTGAACAACACCATTTAAATGGCCATGAATAATCTTCATTGCACTTCTATAATGCGTATTCTTTCTCTTACTTTGCTTTTCTAATACCAAATTAACATTTTCAAAAATATCTAAATATATTTCTTCTTTGGTGTGATTGATTTTTGATGATCTCCAAGGCACAACATCATTCTCAACTTCATTTAAACCATGATCAGTTTTCATCAATGATGATTGATTTTGAAGTCTAGAATGTGAGTTTGCTAGTTCCCTTTTAGATACAACATCACTTATATTCTTTGCAGTAGAATTTATGAACTTGGTGAGATTATTTTGCAATGGTAAAACATTCTTGATCTTATTAGTGTACATGGCACCGCTTACGTTAGGCTCACCACCATCTGTACAATAGTTAAAAACCATTGTTAATCTATCATAGTTATTTGTCAGTTTCTTTATTGTCAACTGCTCTTTATCAAAGTATTCCATAAGAATCTCGTCCATTCTTTCCAAGAAGATATAAGGATCAACTAACGAGTCCCTTTTAAATTCACCGTTGTCATTAGCCTCAGTTTCTTCAGTCTTCAAACACCAGTAGTTTATATTATTAACTTCAGAGTAATACTTAAACACTGCTAGGTGTTTACCAACTGTAATCTTATTGTCAACACCATCGAGAGAATCAGGATAGATATACTTAATTCTTATCCATAAATTACTCCACGTTGGTGCATTAACACCTGGTAAATATTGAAATATTAACGTGTTCTTGACATCTGTTATATAGAAAGATATATACATTTGGTATGCTTCTCCTCCTAACCTCAATTGTTCTATAATCGTATCACTGAATGGAAATTATGTCAGTTTATAGCTATATCTAAGTCCACTTTTTCAATCTATAAATTGCGAATATGAATATCGATTTCAAAGAGCGAGAAAATTAGAAACGATAAATTAGACGACAACAATGAAGTAGTAAGCTTGAAAATCATTTCAAGTTAAAGAGCTAATAAGAAAGATAAGCGAACACGTAAATATATGAGAATCACGTTACAATGAATAACAACGGAAACGGTAATACTAATAATATGAGTGAACTTCCCTCTGACATGATGATGCCAAATAATAATAACAATGATAACGTCGCGTCCAATGTTCCCGTTAACCCAAATAACAGTAGCAATAACGTAGATTCCAACAATGTACGTAACTTCTTTAGCAATATAGGTACTCCTTCATTTAGCTTTTCGCAGATTCCACAAAATGTCTTACAATCATTAACACAGCCCCAACTGAGAATGATTCAACAGAGACATCAACAATTACTTTTAAGTAGAATTCAACAGCAACAACAACAACAAAACAAGAATCCAATGCAACCAAACAACAGTAACAACAGCTCAGAAGCTCTAAGCAATAACAATACAAATCACAGCAGTAGCAATGCAAGTCCTGCTGCAGCTATGCAAATGAACGCCCAATCGCAACCACGCCAGAATAGAAACCCATCACAACCAGCGCAGTCGAATAAAGGTTCAAATGGGGCAGGTATGATCAATCTACCACCACAAATTGCTCAGCTACCACTGGCGACACAAATTCAAATACTGAACTCATTGAAGCACCAGGCTATATCGAAAAATAATCCAGCTGCTGTCACTACTATCACCATGGCTCAGCAACAAGTACAAGAAAGATTACAGCAGCAAACGCAACGACAACAACAGATGCAACAGATGCAACAACAACCACAACAATCACAAACACTACAGCAACAAGATCCATTATCTCAAATGAACTCATCAACTTCAGTTAATGCAGTCGGAAGTACTCCTTTGAATGTGAATAATATGTCACAAAGTGGCACACCTGGTTCTACTCAGTATATGAACAAACAGAACCAAAGGACTACCCCAGTAAATAACCAGGCTCAAATATTGAACACTCAACAGACGATTCAATTCCAAAATGCTGCACCTCAGCAAGGGAACCAAATGATGGGACAAAATATTACGAAACAAGCTAGATCCAAGAGTAAACCAAAATCGAAATCCCCAAGGACTCAATTAACACCGCAGATGCAGAATGCTATCCCTATGTCCATGTCACAAGCTTCCCAAATGCAGGCGCATATGGCACCTTTTTCTTTGCCTAAATTAGATTTACCAAAGTTCCAAACAATCGAGATAGATCCAATCGAGATGAAATTACCAAGCAAGACTTATTGGTCACAACAAACAGAAGAACCAAACAGTGAAACCTTATTTTACGAACAAATAATACGAAAAGATAAGTCTTTTAAAGAATCCAGGGCCAAGGAAACCCAAGGCTACGAACCATTCAGCATATATGGGTTTAGTAACAAGGAATATATCTCAAAGCAATTTCATAATTTAAAATATTATCAGGATTTAAAAAATACTAGAATGCAAAGCATTACATTAACGTCGAATAACGTCCCAGCAGCAAGCATTTGGGGTGATGGTTACGCAGGTTACGGTAATGGTGTAACCAACAAAAGAACCAATATAATTCCAGAGTATGTAGCTAAAGGTATGCGCAAAAATGTGTTCTTTGATGATGAATTAGTCTATAGAGAAGCTATGACAGATAATGATTATAATATGAAAGATCAATTGGTACCAATTAGATTAGAGTTCGATCAAGAAAGAGATAAATTCTTCTTAAGGGATACACTGTTATGGAATAAAAATGATAAACTAGTCAATTTAAATGAGTTCGTGAAAGATATGCTATTGGATTTCAAATTTGATGAGACCTCCGTGAAATCACTAAC
This sequence comes from Kazachstania psychrophila, assembly GCA_030579255.1. Taxonomy (NCBI): domain Eukaryota; kingdom Fungi; phylum Ascomycota; class Saccharomycetes; order Saccharomycetales; family Saccharomycetaceae; genus Kazachstania; species Kazachstania psychrophila. The sequence continues at coordinate 10,193 of JAKTQD010000016.1, read as the reverse complement.
TCATGTAGTCTCCAGATCAATCAAAGAACAAATAATGGAATTCCAAACTAACCCTTACGTCGAACTAAACCAAACACGTCTTGGTGGCGATGATTTAAGAATTAAGATCAAATTAGATATCGTTGTTGGTCAGAATCAATTAATTGATCAATTTGAATGGGATATCTCAAATACAGATAACTGTGCTGAAGAATTTGCGGAAAATCTATGCCAAGAATTACAACTTCCGGGTGAGTTCGTGACAGCAACTGTCCATTCTATAAGGGAACAAGTTCACATGTATCATAAATCATTAGCATTGCTAGGTTATACATTCGATGGTCTACCTGTAGAAGATGACGATATTAGAAGTAGATTATTATCTGTTGTAACATTAGATGATGTATTCAGACCCCAAGGAGAAACCAAGACTTATACTCCAAATCTATTACAAATATCTGCCGCCGAGTTAGAAAGATTAGATAAAGATAAAGATAGAGATACTAGACGTAAAAGAAGACAGGGTCGTTTTAGCAGACGTGGTTTTGGTCTAATCACAGCTAATAGTAGCGCAAGCTTAACAGACAACAATATGTCCAGTAACAGTGCTATGGCCAACGGAGCTACCATGAACTCCAACAAGGGTAATATATCTAACAACAGTGCCGGTAATGTTAACAGTTCAGGAACCAATAATGGCTCCTCCGACGGCCCTACAGAAATATTGCTGCCAGACCTTTCTGATCTACCAAGAACTTTTCGTACACCTATCCCAAGTACTATATTACCGGGCGGTGTTGATTTTGGTCCATCTGTTCATTCATACGATCTTAAAACTACAGTTAAATTCGAACAAAGGCCAGAAAGACCAAAACCAGCTCCACCGGCTTGTTATATCGTGGATAATATTCCTGGTAAATCATTATTAGTGTTTATCAAATTAAAGAAAGTATCTGATGATAGAAGACAAGGTGAAGATGAAAATATCGAAAGGAAATCTGATAAGGAATCTGAAAATAACCATACTGAAGAGAATAAAGATCCAAAAACCAAGGAAGAATATACTACCAGGGTAAGGAATGAAGCCAGTAAAACGGTTATCACATCATCTGCTGCCGCCGCTTCACAAGATGAAAGAAATGGATCTCTTAATGGCACATCCACGAACCTAAATTAATTGATAGTCTATTTGTAACAATTTGTAACCATATATATTCTAATTATTGATTTTACTACCATCTGATCACATGACGTATGATATGATTTATGGATAATAACTAAAATATATTTTTATTAACAAAGCGGGAAATATATTATAAATATTACAAACAAAAATATGAAAAGTGAATTATCAGTGCAGTGGCATAGTGAAATACTGAGAATCGCATCATCTATTACTACACAACTAGGATATTCATATCTGTTATAGTTATTACAAATACTTTTCCATTCAACCTTTATAAAAACTACTTTGTTATTTAAAAAGATTAATAGGAAGGCCTAATATTTCAAGCATTTTATCTACAAATACTTCATAAAGTAAAAGGCTTAGAAGAGAATTTAAAGCATATCCCCTTTCATTATTACTACTATTTTAAGCACGATTATGGGTGATTCAAATACAAATATTACACCTATTATGGGAACATCCCGGGAAACTATTTCTGATGATAATAACACAAACCAAGCCACAATTCCAACTACAAATGCACATCCTCTAGAAGATATAGAGTTAACAGAACAACCTGAACTCTCAAATACTCAGAACATGAATGATCACACTTCAAGTAACGATGGAGAGGTAGATGAGATCGATGAAACTACAGCACAAGATACAACGGATCAACTTCTACCAACCGAACTCAGAGAGAGAGCTGCAAGACACATTGATAACATCGGGAGACATTTTAACGTACTGGATAGACTGTTCAAGAGACGCTCAAATAATGACTCGTCAAATAATGAAGGAATCACGGTTGATGGTGTATTCAGTAATTTAACTGCCAAGCCAGATAACAGCAATAATGAAGAAAACACACAAAATGAAAACCTACCAAGTTATGACGAAGCTGCACACGATATTGTACCATCCTATTATGGTATGGATCTAAGTAACTCTGATATGTACGTTGATGAAATCTGCATCGAAGGGCTACCTGTCGGTAATATTGCCAATCTACTTTGGAATATTATTGTAAGTGCAAGTTTTCAATTCATCGGGTTTTTAATTACTTATATTCTGCATACATCACACGCAGCCAAACAAGGTTCAAGATTTGGTTTGGGTCTAACTTTTCTCGGGTATGCATATTCAATGATACCAAATAATGTTACATCTAAAATTGGGAAGTATAAGACAATTGATAGAATTCAGTTACCAGATCCAAATGCATATGATGATTTAGAAATCGATTCTGATTCTGTGATGACAGATACGTTCGAGTCTAATCTGAATCATGGTTTTGAAGAAGAGAAGAAAGATCTACCAATGTTAGCGGTATTTATTGGGCTCTTAGGTATATTTATTACCGTTAAGAGTATAGTAGATTATATTAAGGTGAAGAAAATGGAACGTAGATACATGGCTCAAGATCGTGACCGTGTCTAAAACGAGATAATAACAATGAATGGTCATTATAATGAATAATTATTATACGTGCATATACACATTATATATAAATATATAATTGGTAAATCTATTAAATTCAATTTTATTTAAGTCTATCACAGGAATTCCAGTTCCGTTTATCTGTTTAAGAATAGTTAATGCTTTTACTTAGTTTTAATCGTCTAACCTAAGTATACTAATACATTTTCATAGATGGTAAAAACAATACCACCACTTAGAACTAATCTACCAAGTCTTGGAGTTGCACCCTTCCAGAATGCCTTTAAACCTTCTTCTTTGAAAATGGTAGCAAAACAATTTATTGTTGAAGTATATTTTGAAGCAGTTAAACTTTGCATTCTAGTCTTAACTGTATCGATTGGCATAGTAGAGTAGACTGTAACTATACCACTGAATGCACCGACTAAGAATGTTAAGCCTGATGATAAAGGTTTATCTTTTGGAGCGTTTGTCATATCCATTACTACCGACTTAATCTTATTATAACAACCGAATCTAACGGCTTGATTAGATGCCTGTCTCATAGAAACAGGAATAATTGCACCATATAAACCTGTAATACCTTTATCATGAACTAGATTATAATAGTTTCGTACAGCAGAACGTCCATTTTGTTGATACATAGGCTTCTCTGCACGTCTATCATCAATCAAAGTAGTTTTAATAGATTCAAATGGAGTAACAGCTATCACACTCTCTAGTAGACCAGCACCCAAACCTGCAATAACACCCCTTGGACCACTTAGTTCACCAGTTTCTTTATCTTTCAATATATTTTTAATAGCATCAAAACCGAGGAATCTGACACCAGCTTTAGCTGTGTTACCAACAATAAAGGCTGGACAACCAACATATAGAGAGTTGAGACCTTGTGTCTTCGCCGTATTGTATATTAAAACTAGCGGATTTCTAGATTGTGTTGATGCTTTATCCAGTAATTGCAGACGGGTTTTAGCAAACTCAAATGGATATGTTATAGAGGCCTCAATGGCACCAGCAAGAGAACCAGCAATGAATGATTTTCTTGGATCAATTTTCTTTTGTTCTTGTTTAGTCGTCATAATTTTTGATATTGTTTGATTTTGGTTCAAGTACAAGAGGAAACAAATGCCAAAACTAACTTTCTAAGTTGCCTTTAGTTGCTTATTTATATGTTTTATTCAATTGCACGAATACTACTTTTTTATTACTCGATGACTAACTAAGTAATTGTTTTTTTACAATGGATTTATCAATTTTTGAGGAATCTGAATATCGAATTCCGATGGAATTTCCATCTCAAGTTGAAAAATCCGAGCGATGATGGATGACACACATAACATATGAGTAATATGAATCATTTATTGAATAAATTGAATAAATTGAACAAAAGTTCTGTTTATTAAATTACAAGGCAAATCTAAATCTAAATCTAAACTTACATGGGGTTCGTATACATAATGATATGACATAATTTAACGACATAAAATAATAGTACTTCTACATTTATATTCGGACTCTATCTATCTGAATTGAGAGTAGTATGCTTCCTCACCAAGTCTCATATTGACTGAATCTAAGGCTTCTTGGGAATAAACATCTTCTAGCTTCTCACCACCACTCAAGACACGTCTTTCATGCTCTTTTTGCTCATCTTTAGTCAACAGGACAACATTTTGTATAATGACTGGTTTGGATGGATCCCATTGAGATAATGTCAATTTGGTGGAGTAGCTGCTAATTGGTGATTTACCTCTAAAGACTTCTTCAACAATGTAGGAAACATCTGGTAAGGAAATTGGGATACGTTGTTCCCTTCGACCAACACGAGACATTTGCGCAGCTAGAGATTGTAAGATACCATCATAAAATCTAATTCTGTTTTTACCTTCAATTGGGAGGATTGGATAACCTGAGAGCTTGGTCAAAATCCAGGTAGTAATAGTTAAACCAAAGATAGCTGGCATAGTACCCAAGACAGGTAAAATTCTTACACGGAAATCTTTCAATGCACTTAATTCACCAACTTTACCCTTTTGGTATTCTTCTTCAGGTAATGGTAATAGTTTGGCTTTACGTGGATCTGGTTTTTCAGCACTAAAGACAACTGGGATACCAGTAAAAATACCCTTTATCTTTAATCTTCTTCTAACAGCACGGGCTAATGGATCTTCTTCAGTAGTAGTTAAATCACCAATATTAATACGTGTTGGATCACTCTTGGCAGAAGCACCCATGGAAGAGATGACATCAATACCACTCTTGTATACGAATTCTAGTAAATCGACCTTAGTATCTAAATTATCGATACAATCGACGACAATATCTGGTCTTCCGTTGTCCAGTATTAATCTTTCACCATTTTCCTTACTCCATAGTTCATTAACAGCGTCAACTTCACACCATGGAGCGATTTCAGCCATATGGTCCTTTAAACTTTGAACCTTTGGAATACCAACATCCTTCAAGGTGGCACAACTGTTTCTGTTTAAGGAACTTAAGGAGACTTGATCAAAATCGATGACTCTAATCTTTCTAACACCAGAACGGACTAACATAGCAACAACCCAAGAGCCGACACCACCGGCACCGACGACAACGACGTATTGATTCTTAATTTTTTCCATACCTTCTTCTCCTAAGAATGCATAGTTTCGTGCTAGTTGTTCACGGAATAGGTTATCATTGAATTCACTATTAACCAAAGAGGGCTTCTTAACAATTGTTTTAGCTTCGTTTTGTAGTTTGTAAGTTTTCCATGCAGCTTCAATGCACTTAGTAGCAGCTGCAGATACTATAGCAGTTGCAACAATAATTTTCCATGTGTTAGTGGAGTTATTACCCATTTTGGATTACCAGACTTGATTTATAAATATACAGGATACTCCATTACAAGCAATTGTAGGATCAATATAAAAATGAAAATTTTGGCTCATCTCTTTTTACATCTTTTTTTCAATATTTTTCAATGAAGGAAAAGCCACATCAAAAAAAAGAAAAGTATTATACTAAAACATACAGTTCAATTGGTATATATGGTATGTAAATATTATATCTAATAATTAAATAAATAATTTTAATGCATTTGGATTAAGGGCGATTATACATCTTCAAATTCCAGATCGATATCCATATCTTCGTCACTGTCATTGTTGACATCACGTTCTATAGTCTCTTCTTTAACCTTTTCAACTTCAGGTTTTACTTCTTGTTGCTTATTTTCATCCTTTACGACGTCTTCGAATTCATCGTTATCAGCTTCATCTTCATCTTCTTCGTTCATTTCAAGCTCTGCAACATCTTCGAATTCTTCTTCGTCCTCTTCTTCTTCCTCTTCTTCTCTGATCTTAGCTTCGGCAGCTTGTTTCTTTGCTAATTGCGCGTAATAGTCGTTCAATGTTCTTTCGTTTTCTCTTTCTTCGATTTCACTTTCTGTTAACATACGACGGCTACCATTGTAGTAGCCACCATTACTAGCATTCGAAGCACCATTATTATCTAAGTTAGTATCAAGGTTTTCATCGGCTGCTTTAGAAGCTTGTTGAGTTTGAGGATCGAATTCATCATCGTTATCCAATCTACCCAAAGCAGATTGTCCGATAGTACTGGCTTTATGCCACTCAGGAACAGCATTTTGCTTTCTTTTCTCTTCTGCTTGTTTTTCTTGTAGTTGTCTTTGTGCGATTTCATCACTAGCAGTGGTAATATTGACATGTAATGTAGCTTGTGAGTTTGCACCGGCACGTCTTGAACTATCGTTACCCAAAGCGGTACCCATAACGTTAGCCAATGGAGCATCACCAGGTCTGAACATAGTACTACCTTTCTTAGGATTGTATGTGTAGGCAGCGTGAGATTGATTCTGTGGTGGAATTAATCTAGCTAATGCGAATTCGAAAGTATTTTCTTCAATTCTAGAGTCATCGATTTTTTTCAAGTAGTCTATAAGTGGCTGAATTTGGTCCATTAATCTATTTAATTTATCTTGTTTTTCTTTATTTTTCTTACCAGAATCATCCTCAATTAATGGTTCATCACATAAAGAACATAAAAACTCAGTTCTATCATAGTTTAAAAGTTGAATAGCTTCTAGTTGTGAGTATTTCGTTTGACAAATAGGACACATATAACCATTTGGAGCTGAGTTTTTATCCAGATCATCTTTTAGTCGTTGTACTAATTGATGAACTTTCCATTTAATAGCATCGATAGCATGTGGATATTTGATGTAGAAATAGATACGTTCCACACTTTTGTTATTCGGAGGGTATTCACGCTGTTTGTGTATGGATATGAGTCGATCAGATCTCAACCTAGCGATTAAGGGACCTAGTTCTGTTTTATTAATACTTAATAGTTGTTTTAAATCATCTTCCGCTAGTACTGAATGGAACAGGATAGCGTCTATCACAAGGATGTATGACCCACCGTAGAAACCTCTAACAACGAACTTCAGTAAGTTCTTTACAATTTCATCAATAGGTCTGTCCATGATGTGTGTATATGGATGATGTCTTGTTATTGCTTACCAAGGTTTAACACATATACATACAATTAAGTTTCCCAGTGATCTTTAAATCTAAAAAATCCCAGATAATCTAGAAAAAAGTTGAAATCGAACATGAATGTTACCCGACTGAAGATGTCAAAAAATATTTAAAAAATTAAAATTAAAAAATAAAAATTATTGATGTAGATACCTGTAGGGTAATTGATCCATTAAACCGAAAAGATAGAAAACAAGTGACTCTGTTAAAGCGCACCTACAAGATTGTGCGATGAAATATGGTGAGGCTTGATCTGGAAACTATGACTAATTGGAGTTTGTAAATGATGCTTGATATAACATAGCATCGAGGATTGTAATGGAAATATTGGAGGTTGTGTTTCTTGGAACGTGTGTATATAATTACATAAATTGAGTGAGTTGAACGTTATCTTGTGTTAATCATAATTAATAAACGCTGATCGGAAAAAATCGGAGGAAGTCACTATTAATCATTGGAAAAGTGAAAAAGAGAGTAAATTTTGTTTACAACCATTAAAAAATTAATAGTTTCATATATAATAAAGATATTTTCAAAACTAATAATAATATTAGTGTTCTTGGAATTGATATAGTTAAGTATCGTTAACACACAATATCAATGAGTAATAATAATAATATCCAGTCGATGTTATTCGATGGTGAGGATGCTAAGGATACACAGTTATCTGTTATCGGCCCAATTGAGTGTCCATTTTCTGGGTTCCAGATCTTGAATTCTCCATTATTCAATAAAGGCACTGCTTTTACCCAACAAGAGCGTCAAGATTTCAAATTAGACGGTTTATTACCACCACAAATCAATTCTCTAGATGAGCAATTGGAAAGAACTTACAAGCAACTATGTTATTTAAAAACCTCATTAGCTAAAAATGATTTCATGACTAATTTAAGAGTCACCAATAAGACATTATATTTTGCTTTAATTAAGAAATATATTTTGGAATTAGTTCCAATTATTTACACACCAACAGAAGGTGATGCGATCTCTTCTTACAGTGATAGATTTAAGAAGGCTGAAGGTATCTTTTTAGATATCACGGAACCTGAATCCGTTGAAGAAAGAATGCTAGCTTTTGGTGGATCCAAGGATATCGATTATATTGTAGTCTCTGATTCCGAAGGTATCTTAGGTATTGGTGATCAAGGTGTTGGTGGTGTTCGTATTTCCATCTCCAAGTTGGTTCTGATGACCATATGTGGTGGTATCCATCCAGGTAGAGTGTTACCAGTTTGTTTAGATGTTGGTACTAATAACAAGAAGTTAGCCAGAGACGAATTGTATCTAGGTAACAGATTCAGTAGAGTCAGAGGTAAACAATACGATCATTTCGTTGGCAATTTCATGCAAGCCGTAAAGAAGTTATACCCAAAGGCAATTTTACATTTTGAGGATTTTGGTGTTCAAAACGCTAGAAGAGTATTAGAACAATACCGTACTACAGTACCATGTTTCAACGATGATATTCAAGGTACCGGTGCTGTTGTCATGGCATCCCTGATTGCTGCTTTGAAACATACACATCGTGCTTTAGAAGAATGTAAAGTACTGATCTACGGTGCTGGTTCTGCTGGTTTAGGTATTGCCGATCAAATTGTAAATCATATGGTTACACATGGTATGAGTATAGAAGAAGCCCGTTCTCAAATCTACTTGATGGATATCCGTGGTTTAATCGTCGACTCCCTAAAAGACACCTCTACAGATCAGCAACACGTCTTTGCCAAACCAGATGAAGACTGGATCGGTGTCAATAAGAAATCCTTATTTGAAGTTGTCTCCAACGTCAAACCTACTTGTCTAGTTGGTTGTTCCACTGTTGCTAGTGCCTTCACCAAGGATATCGTACAAGAGATGCATAAATACAACAAGAGACCTATCATCTTCCCATTATCCAACCCAACCAGATTACACGAAGCAGTTCCAGAAGATCTAATGACATGGACTAAGAACGAAGCCTTAGTCGCTACAGGTTCCCCATTCCCACCAGTCAACGGCCATCGTATCTCCCAAAACAACAACTGTTACTCATTCCCAGGTATTGGTCTTGGTGCAGTACTATCACGTGCCAGCACTATCAGTGACCGTATGATCAGTGCTGCAGTAGACGAACTAGCCTCATTATCAAAACTAAAAGAAGGTGACTCAACTCAAGGTCTACTACCTGGTTTAGAAGAAATCACCACAACATCTGCCCGTATCGCAACAGCAGTAATCCTACAAGCCATAGAAGAAGGTGTCGCACAAGTCGAAGAAGAAGACGATCCATTACATACCGGTTCAAAGATCACAGTACCCCGTGACTTTGATGGTTGCATGGCATGGGTACAAGCCCAAATGTGGCAACCTGAATACCGCTCATTAACAAAAGTTAAGTACAACGCGGCGGTGCACACATATCAGTACTAAGCAAATACTGTATAGATCAAATAATTATAATTATGTATAGGTAGAAAGATAGTTAAAGTATAGAATGTAAGACCATTAAAGCGTAGCAAAAACCAAAACACACGTAGAAGCAAGCAATGTTTTCTTTGCGCGTATGTTTCTGTTGGGATTGCCAAATACCGCAAGACTTTTTTTTTTATAACGAAATTAATTGGTTTTGTTTCTTTGATGTATTTATTTTTTCTTTGCCCACGACAAAATTCAGTGGGCAAAGAAGACAAGAGGACAATTTTTTTTTAAAAAATATTTTTTTGACTTTTACTTAAATTTACTCTACTGTTTTAGTTCGCTCCACTGGTTTTGTATCTGATACAAGAATACACCTACAGCATCTGATACATACATACGTAATCTCTGGATAATCGCAGTCATTATTGAAACTAACTACTAGCCGTATTAATATATTAGATCATATTGAAATAACTATATAGTTTTCCTATCTGCTCATACTATAGTACCAACTTCAACGCCCCCCCCCCCCCCCCCAACCTCTTTTTTTTAAAAATTATTTTAAGAAAAAAAATTTTTTTTTTTTTAAAAAAAAATAAAAAATAATTGATATGTATTTTTTAATTTTTTTTTTTTTTTTTTATTTTTTTTTTCTTTTCTTA